>CAXKVY010018457.1:580000-597500 GCA_964058915.1 Tetropium fuscum | reverse complement strand
TGACACTCAAGGAGTCTTGATATGTTCATCCTCCAATAGCAACCCCAACTTTAAAATCTGAAATTGAACAACCCCATATAGTGAATACAGCAGTGTATAATTTTTGGACATCGGTTGAGATTTTACAAAATTATTCAAATTGCAAAATAAAACTTACCACCCTCTGCAATTGAAAAACCGAAATATATTTGAGAATTCGCCGAGGCACATTTTATATTTTAGATGGGAACATTTGTGGCTGTCAAGGGGTCTTTCTTGATACATCATTTGAAAGCCCTTTTTATGGCGGATACCTACACAGTGTATGATTTTTGAAAATTGGTTGAAATTTGACAAAATCATTCAAATTGCACAATTTATTAATTACACAAATTATTTTTTTTAAATATTAATACATTACCTGACAGGTGGATAGGAAGAAAATAGGCGATTGAATGGCCTGCTAGATCTCCTGATCTCAGTCCAAATTACTTTTATCTACCGTATCTCTACGTATCTTTACGTATCAAGATCTACAAAATCGTATAACAGCTACGTGCAGCGATCTCAGCGAAATATCAGCAACGTCTATATTATTGTATGGACAAAAATGGTAAATATTTTGAACAAGTAAAGTAACATAAATTTATTAGCTAGCTCTTGCTATTAACTTTTTTTAAAGTAAGTTTTGTAAAATCTCAACCAATTTCCAAAATTATGCACTTCTCTCTTCGCTATGAAAAGATGTTTCAAATGATGTATAACACGTATGGTAGTTCTGTTTAAGATTTTAAAATTGGGGTTGCTAGGGGCTGTGGGGAACATATCAAGACCCTTGACTGTCAAAACATTTCCCCAGTAAAATAAAAATCTACGTGTCCCGGTGATTTTTCTAATATTTTGCGGTTTTTCAATTACAGGGGATGGTAAATTTTAAAATGAACACAATGCATATAGTACAATAAGGTAAATCATCATTCGTAAATATACATAAAAAAATCAGTAAATATTAGAGTACATCCCAGTTAAGTTACTGTTGGGGAATTAATTTTTCCTACACCAGTAGCTATTCATAATACTGATTCCTTTTTTTCATTTAAATCACATCTTATCTGTTTGGAGGTTTAGGTGGTTAGATGGATTATTTAATAATGTAACAGTCCGTTTGTTGAAATTTGAAACGAAAGTGTGGTTATGTGCAACTGTAAAGTAAAACTTTATTCTGTAAAGAAGAGTGTTTAGAATTAACTACATCGAATTTGCATTGTACCAAATTTCTATAGTATAGTGCTCTATTCTCTAACTAAATAAACAGGGCCATTATTTATGAGGAATTTTAACAGTTCCGTCAAAATGACACCTCTGAATACCATTTTTTATATTTTAACATAACGGGGTGTTAAATAAAAATTAAAATATAAATAGTTTTTTCACCTATTTTATTTCTTCTCTCGAATTTTCAAATTAAACTTTAGGTTATGCATTGTATTCGTTGATTGTGCGAGAAAATTATACTCTACAGTAGTTCTAATTCTTTAAAAATGTGTCAATAAAAATTTACTTGTTATAACTGAGTCATAAATACGATAAATAAAAATATTGTTTGATTTTGATTTCACAAATATTCACAAAATCCCAATGTTTACTTTTATCGAACTAATGTTAAGGCAACTTACATATATAAAAAGAACTCGACGACAATATTGATTTAAATATTTAGTTTAGTCTAGAGTCCATAAAATAATTCATAGTGGACCGTAATGTAGGTGACACTCCGAGTCATCGGCTACGGACAGGTGCATTTTCTCCCCAATGCATGGCGAGCTCGTCTAGACAGCAGACTACATCGCCAAGTGTGGAATTGCAATTCATATGCCTGTAACACGTTGCATATTTCCCGGGCAATAACGTAACGAGACGGAGAATACCACCAGGGGCGGTACGCGTCCCGAAGGACGACGACTACAAAGGTTACATTAAAATTGTTCCACATATGTACGAGCCAAGTAATCATATTAAAACAAATTTTGCGTTTTAGCAATTCCCGCGGGGCATATAGCATTTCAAGCCGCATATTGTTCTTACTTCTAAGTCCTTTAGACGTCTTTGAAGGGTGTACCAACTATCACCACTATATCCATGTTAACATATGTTTAACATAACTTTTGGTATCTGTGTACTTTGATTTTAGACAGTATTTTATAGATGATATTAATAATGCAGGTAATTTAAGTGGAAGGATAGAATATAATACAGCTTTTTCAAAAACGGCTCAAGGCGGTTCAAAAAAATTAATTGATAATAAGTGGCTAGTCACAAACAATAACAACCCAGAAATTTGTCCTGTTCGCTTGTTCAAAAAACTATTACATAAAAGGAGTAACCACATAAAAACTGGAAGATTATTGTTAACCCCTAATCCAACCCCTTGGACTCATAGAGACAAGTTCACATTCTGTATATTGACTGTATTACAGAGGCTCATGTAAATTGTGAGAATATATTCTTGGACGGTATTTTCTCATATAAACACTTTTAAACTGTCGGGTATAAGCGAGTCTGATTCCGTCTTAAAACCAGCTTTCATCATTTTCTTTGTAACTTATTACAGGCCTTTGTCCCGCAACGGCGCGGCGTTTCTATGAAGTATGATCAACTACTATTGAAGTGATTCTAGGTACGTTCAGGACGTTGTCTCATGGGATCCCAGACTTTGTCATGCTTCTATCAACTTAAGCCCGTCATGATTAAAACTGATTACTGTGGTTTTGCTGACTCTCGGTAGTTGAATCATGCCTTAATCGGCTTTGGAATTTATAGTGCCTTCTCTAATAGTAAATGCAGGGAAGGAAACAATTTCATAACCATTTTTCAGGCATTCGGCCGGAATATTAAAACAGGAATGTAGCTTGTGTAAACTAATGTTAATTAGAACTAACAAGGTATAACTATTGCATAATTAAGATTGAAAGCATCAACAGAGAAAACAAATTTTAATTTTCCAATAAATAAAGAGAACACAAAATTTTCAAAAATCAAATATATGTTAAAAATTAGTATTTGTATAAGCATAATAAAATTTGTACCATAAATAAACAACTGCTCGTCAATAGATTCGGCTAATGCAAAATTGTTGCCCATTATTATAATATTGTAAACGGATTTTCAATCGGTTTTCAGCATATCAAAACCTAATCTTTCTCTATGACCCGGTATATTGTAATCTTCAAAATCTTGATTCCGAGGGTATTGTACAGGGTGGTGAAATCCTTGTTCAAAATTCTTTGAAATTGAGAAACAAGTGAGTTTTCACAACTGACAAAATCACCTCATAAAATTTTAGTCTAGGGTGTATCCGCCATTTTCAATTTTTATTTTTGTAAAGGTGTTAAAGAACGATTTATAGAAATTGGCACTTTTTCGTATTTCTTTAAAATTTCAAAACTTAATCTTGGAGGAAATTTGATTTTCAATAATTCTGCATTAGCCGAATCTATTGACGAGCAGTTTAAATGAACTAAAATTGTTCAACTAATATGCTATATGCTGGTTAAATACTTGAATGTATTTATAATAATTAAAATAATTTACATGCTAACTCATTCCTTATATACTTTTTAAGTAAAAGTTTCGAGCACAGGATACAAAGGACACAAATAAAAGATTTTTTTGCAGTAACACTGTCGACATGCCAAAGTTATAGTGCATCAACTAGAGGGATGTGTGTTTACATTAAGGTGAGCCCTGGAGAGCTGATACACGTGTGTAAACAGGCGCCTGGCGTAGCCGTCTAGACGCCCTGGCGGTGCTATTGTCTACTTTTGCAGAGAATATGCCAAATACCTTGGCGGGAGATTTCCCACTGGAACGCAATTCCGAATTTCCTCGTGGATTGGATTGTATTCTATTACGTTTTAAGAAAAGGGAGAAAATAAAAATAAGTATCTTTCAATATTGTACGTCGGTAAATGGATTTAGTTAGAACAGTTTTATTATATTATAACTCTGCAGAAAATTATTTTCTACAATTATTGAAAACCACGTGACCACAAAATATAGGTAACCTATATACACTGTTGGTATCCGAAACGAACAAAAGTCCCTGAATTCATTCCATGGGCGTCCTGTAGTTAACCTAACATTATCATTATCAATTTCATTACTTACCACAGAGGTAACGGATGTAAATTACGCAATCTTGAGAATTGATATGACATGTTCAAATTATAAATTATAACCGAGAAAATAATTCAAAACACGCCAACACGAAAAAATATGGCAGTTACACAATTTTTAAGGCAACACGTATATGATTGTATAAAAGACGCTATGACTTAATTTATGTACATTATGTAGTCGGCAAATTTGGTTTCTCGCCCCGATATAAGTTCTGAAGCCAATAGCCGTTTCAAGGCCATATGTCGGTGGAACACGTAATTGAAACTTACAACTGATTTTTAAATTTTGTGAGAACCTGTCGAAAACTCTTAAAATTTAATTTGAACTTTAATCCCAGGTAATATAGGGCCGTCATACTGACGTTCTCATTTCACATTTCTGCCGTAGGTGACCAAGAATTATGGCTCAAGCAGACGTCTAGCCTACCGTAATTTGACGTCAAAATGCCGTCGGCCCTTAAATGACGTAAGATGACGTGCTGGTTCTGACCTTACTGTCGTCATTATGACATAATTTGTGCCTTATACCAACCAATATTGTGCTTAAATGACGTCGTACTGCATCTTTAATACCGTATAAATGATTTATGCGTATGTATTGCACTATATTTATAAGTATTTTAAAGCCGGCTCTGGAATCTGGAATCTCACGATCTCACCAGGACACCAGAATTCTCCTCTCCCACTTGCAGAAATTTGAACCTTTAGAATCTGTTTTTCCAAAAGTTTTTTGGAGTTTAAAAAAGTCGTTCGGGCGTTATGTTTTAGATTCTTTTTCTAAGAGTAATTTTAACAATGTAACAGGATATATACTTTTATCTGTGTCATGTTTTGTTATCTATTTGCTGACTGCTAATTTTTTAGACCCACCTTGTGAAATTGAATTGGATTCAGTTCTCCCTGTTGGCGTTCCATCTTGATTATTTTCCTCATTAAAATGTGTTAGGTAGGTAGAGTCTCTTGAAAGACGAATTATTTAAATGGACTGTAACTTCTTTAATGCACCACAAAATGCAATGTAATGTACAAGGAATAGCCATTTATATAACCAGTTGGGAAAAGTTGTGTAACGAGCAGATACAAAAAAGTGTTTCCCAATGTCATACAAGATTTTTTCTATTTTTTTCAACAATTTTATATTTTATGAGAAGAAAACTCTGAATTTTATACGTCTAAAAACAACCCAGTAGGTTGTAATTGTGTGACAGCTTGACATTTTTATAGTTTGTCAAGTACAAAACCAGTTGCGTAAAATTTTCTTTACGTAACTGGTTGTAAAAAGTAAGACGTTTCCTAACGTCAAGGGGTTTTGAAGTGTCATTTTAAATGTCAAAATTAGAAAAATATTTTTAATACAATATTTTGACAACAAATTAAATTAATTGACACGTTCTGTTCGCCAAAAAAATCCAGCCATCTTCAATCCTTATGCTCGTTTCTTTCCGTAAATTTTGTTTACTGCTTCTAATGGTAAACAGTTTACTGGTGTTTGGTTCTTCCTACCCTTTGGTTCTTCTATATTCCACAAATTTTCCATGTTATGTATATCTTTCTTGTCTAACTACATAGCATGCCTTAATTTTGTCTGGAAGAGCTTGTAATTCTTTCGATTACTGTTTATTGCATCCTGTGCTTCTTTAAAAGTTACGTCGATAAAAGGATAAAATTTAATATTGTACTTACTCGATTCATCTTGGCAGTTGAATTCCAGATTGTTCATAAGCTGCATATTCTCTGTTATCTTCTCTTGTTCAATTTTTCATATTATATGCCCAATCCTTTAACACATCTGCCATATTTTGTAATGTTATTTCTGACAGTTAATGTTAATGTGAGTTATTTCTGACAGTTCGTAATTTCGAATTTAACAAAACTCTATAAATTGCCTCCATTTCCATGATTTCCTCTTTTTTGTGGATTGCGGAATTGATTTTTCCGTTTTTCGAAATTTGTTCTACCGAAATTTTCCCAAAGCGATTCATATTGCACAATATGCTTCCAGAATACGTAAAAATTATAGCTGCCGGGGATTATTTTAATAAACTCACGTGCGACTACTAGAGGTACGCTGCTTTCGAGAAACAAGCAAAAGTTAAAATGTAATTTTGGTATTGAAATACTATAAATTTATAGTGCGTTAGAAAACAACCTTAAGTTAATATTTTGAATAAAGGCATTATATTAACATTTGCCATCATTTATACATCAAATAATAAATGTCTGTCACAGGACATTGACTCCCTAAGAGGTATTTATCCTGTTGAAAGGTAATAAATAATACATCTCCTATAATAGATTCCATTACGGTAAAATAAGCAGACGCGATTTACTCGCACGTAAACAGGAGAGTTAATACTTTGGAATACTCCATTTTCCATTGTTATTGGAAATTTAACGGCGACATTCAATTTAGTAGCAATTTAAAAGTAATTCCATAAAAATAAAGCAACGGGTGCGGTATTGATTGGAAAATGGGAGGATGGAAGAGCGACTGGAACTTATCGCGGTATTTTGGTAGCAAAAAGCCGGCGCGGCATCAAATCTTCCGTGAAAAGAAACATCAATCATGGCTGTTGGGATTGAGGGGGTATTACTGAACGTACAGATGCCTCATTGTTTTCTCTTAGGAATAGATCGTGTTAGTGCAGTCAATGCCATCTTTCTTGTCGATATTACAAGGCGGAATTTACTTTGAGCTTTGGTCTACTTAAGTAACTTCTTTGTTAATATATCCTTACCTCACTTTAACAACAGTTTTGGAGAAAATCAGAAAGTATTTTAATAATATAACAGGTATACCTAAATTGTTGTGAAACAACCTACCTGAACTACCTGAAAATTATTACTATCCGACAAATTTTTGGTTGACACATTCATAAGAGTACTATACACCATGTGACTTTTCAAAGTCATTTTTAATCATCACCCCACACACATATGGCCAGATTGCCAATTTACAACAACAACAAAAAATGTACTTTTATGCTTTATTTAATAAAATAACGCATTGAAATATTTATTCAGTATTAACATCAGTCAATATCAAGGGAATTTTGTATATGTATATTGTTACGCAATCGTCAGTAGCCATTGTGCACGATATACTGAAAATTCTCCAGATCTAGGGAAAATCTGCACAATCTGACAACATCGCATCTGGGGCTGCCAGATACAACTGCCCGATGGCAAGTCTCAACCCTCTAGGACTTCAAATAACCGAGATACACCCCTGACCCTATTTAGAACAGTTGCGGTATAAGAACATGAGGACTACCCCCTGTAGAACTTTCGAGGCGCCTTGTATGCAAACTAGAATAGGATCGGATAAATAAGAATAATCTAGAATGAGATGGAATAAATGAGAACAATCGAGAATGGATGGAATAATCGAGCTTCTAGAGCTTCTAGAACTTTCCAGAACATTGAAAATAATATATAAGGTGCAGCCGATCGCGGCAGGATTTCAGTTTAGTTAAAACGCAGTAAGTAATTAAAAGTGTTCAGTAGTTATTTATCATTGTAAACAATTGTGACTTGTTGAGTATGGAAATTAATAAAGTGTATTTGTATTCTGGATAGTACCACTTATTATACGAACCCTCTACCGTGATGTGGCGTAATGTATACTAAGATTTTATGTAATTAGGTCATATATAAAATATATTTTAAATGAATTGAATTGAACCCTTGAACTTAGTATAAAACATCAAGACCCCTTCATACATTAGTTACATTTGGTCAGCTAGTTGGTACTCCTACAGTACTATTTATTTCCTAAGAGCGGGTATGCCGCTAAATTTAATACTGAAAATACAAATGTAGAAGCATAATAGTCTTTATGTAAATAGAGCTATTTGTAAATAGTGATTTTGTTTTGTTTTATCAAAGACCGCATATTAGTTGCCTTACTATTTACTACACTATGGGAAATTAGAGCGGACGAAGTAAATTGCTAATATTATTTTCTAATAAATGAGGAGTGATCAAACAAAACGCAATATATCCACTTTAAAAAATATATGGAAAAACGAAAAAAACTTTTAGTGGAAACGCCTTAGAGATTTAAAAAAAGTCATTTGGATATAATGCACAGAATGGATAAAGCATAACAACACAATATATTTTGTAGCTCTTGTATGATATGAGGTGTAATTATCACGAAAAAAAAATGGATTTATTACGTTTTGAATGACTCAACTGGATTTATTACGATTTGATTGATTGGTAGTTGATATTTTAATAAGTTTCATTGGAATAAAAAGAACTGTTGCTAAAAAACTAATGCTGAACCTATTTGGAAAATAATTGCAATAAACAAAAAACAAAAAAATTAAATGTGAGCACCATGGTCAGGTTCTAAACAGTCACATAGCTCATGTTCTTCCGGCTCTTCTCGTTCAAGGATTTGCACATCAGCACTTAAAAGTCTTCTATACCAAGAAAACTGTTGGTGATCCATCCACTGTGGACTGTTCATCCGTGAGATGTTTTAGAGATTTTTTCTTCTTCTCTGGAATATCGTCAGATATTAAGTGCCACATTTTCCTGTCTTAAGTTTCGACCGGTTTTTCCTAGTTTAATTAAATGTTTTGGAGCTTCTGTTAGCGATTCAAATCTAAAATTCTGGAAACCAACCACTTTCATTGTTGTTATATTCTCTTTTCTCAGATAAATTCGTTTCAATTCGGAAATTCTTTCTATTTTAATTAAAGCATTTTCTAAACATTTTATATCATATAAATTCCATTCCAATTTTTACTCGACAAAAGGGATTTTCCGTAATGACTTCTCAACTCTGCCGAACACTCGATCTGCCGGAAGAAAGGTATGTCCTTGAACAGGGTAGGTTATTCTTATTTCTCTCACATGTGCAGGGGCTTTAAATTTTAGCCAAAAGTAGAGTGCATGTATTATATGTAAATTTTTACAACAACCTCAGCATTTTTATGCCATCTAAGTTAATGGAGTCAAGGTAATTTAAAAGAGCAGACCCTATTTGAACAGAACCTCTCCCTGCTAAGTCTTCAGTCCATGTAAAAGATGTGGGATTTTTAGATTGCATATACAAGCAACAGAAGACATAGAAACTAATTTGATGTGCATAAAAAGCATCAGAGTTCTAGGCAGTGGTTGCACCTGCTGCAAATCAAAGAAAAATGTCAGAGGTGAATCTGGCTTTTCTTCAGTTAATTCGTAAAAAGTTTTTGCTCTTCTAGTATGGAGTCGATATTGCATTATCATAGTATTTTTCTTTTGCTTATCGCTTCCCATTCTTATTTGGTGCTTTAGTCTCAAGCACGTTCCACAGCAATCTGAAGCAGGCGAGGAAAAACCTTCTGCTAACTTCTACTAAAGTTGGATGTCTCCTTCTACCGAACTTATGTTGAACTTAACTTGATAAACATTCAATTTTAAAAAAGAATTTTACTTTACCGGCAACTGGATTTATTACAATTTGATTGAAAACAAAATAAATTTTACAACACTGGATTTATTACGTTTTGATTGAATCGCTAACATTTAAGGCTCAATTTCCATGGGAATTATTACATTTTGAATAAATCTGAAGTCGCCAATGGATTTATTTCATACCTAAAACAGGTGCACTGTACCTAACTGCAAATGACCAAAAAGTGGATATATTGCGTTTTGTTTGATGATCACTCCTCAAATGTCTAGGCGTAGTTAATTTTTTGGTGAAGGTGCTGGTGTGAACTGAACACATGCTGAGGCACAATCATAGCCGTCATGCATATAAGCGAAGTTCATGAATCGGGATAGTACTTATTTACTAATACAATTATAACTCATATTTTAAGAAATAAGAAACACTTTAATAAAAATAATATCACAATTTGAAAAGTCTCTATATAACGAAAACTGGCAAGTTTTGTACGGTGTAATGAGTTTAATTATTTTGAAGATAGATGAAAGGAAGTTATATATTAACGGGGATAATCAAAGGAAACTTACCAGTTTTTTATCTGAACATATATATGGAAACGAATCACTTAGAAGTTGTACAAGTTCTTTCACCTTCGTCGATGATCCAGAGTAATTCAGAGATTTGTTTTATAGATCATTTATACTAGAATTTAAAATATTAATACGTCATCATATTGATCGTATTTAATTATTTCTCTATGTCACTAATTGCTAAAAACCCAAGATTTCTCTCACATAATAAATATAATAAATATGAATAGCAAAAAACTTAATAGCTAATATATATTTAAAATTTATCACCAAACATTTGAAGGTAATATAAATCAAACCTGGGAATATGATAAATGCATTATAAGTAAGAATTCACTGTTTTCCTTAGGTGTTCATCCACATGATTTGGAACTACAAATAAAAAGCTAGATTTACTAAAAACAAATTACAAGCGGCTATTAAGATACTGCAGGTGAGAGGCGATAATACTGTTAACAATGTATTCAATGGTAGCCGCACTAATGCATCGGGAAACTTCCGATGCAGTTCTGAATACCTGAACAATAGTTACACGCTACGCTGCATGCATTTCCGTACCCTATGATTTATGATCGTCCACGGTTAATGCATACGATACAGTGAGACAAAAAGGCCAGGAAATGGCAGAGACGCATGCTATCGTTGTCGTTGACGTCTATCGGCTAGCCGCATTTCGAATGACACTAAATGTGACCTGGCGTTGACACCTTGATTGCCTTTACATATATAGTGAATATAGTATACATGCACAATATTGTATACACACACACACACATATATATATATATATATATATATATATATATATATATATATATATATATATATATATATATATATATATATATATATTATTATATATATATATATATATATATATATATATATATATATATATATATATATATATATATATATATATATATATATAGAGAGAGAGAGAGAAATAAACAAATGTCAATATATATATATATATATATATATATATATATATATATATATATATATATATATATATATATATATATATATATATATATATATATATATATATATATATATATATATATATATATATATATATATATATATATATATGTATATATATTGGAGTATTAATATTTTAAATTCAAGTATAAATGATCAATCAAACAAATCATACATCACTCTGAAGATCCTCAATAATGAAGGTGCATATATATATATATATATATATATATATATATATATATATATATCGAGAGAGAGAGAGAGATAGTGTTCACTTTAAAACTTACCACCCCTGCAATTGAAAAGCCGCAAAATATTTGGGAATTCACCGGGACCTCAATTTTTATTTTAGACAGGAACATTTTTGACAGTTACGGGGTCTTGATATGTTTAGCCCCCTATCCCCTAGCAACCCCAATTTTAAAATCTTAAATGGAACTACCACACATGTTACACATAATTTGAAAGCCATATTCATTGCGAATACAGCGGTGTATGATTTTAGGATATTGGTTGGGATTACTAGGTTGAGTTACTTAATTATTAAATAATTAGTTTTTATTCATGTTACGATAGGTATGTATGTTGCTTTTTACAAAGTAATTGGTTCACTTTTGAATTAAATTTGAATAAAACATTTCGATGTTGAAATATAAGTTATTTTGAGAAATTATTGGTTTTAGTAGGAAGAGATTTAATTTCTATTACCTGCTATATGAGATCGTACATGTCTGTATTACTTAATAAAATTGATTAACGTTGTTATCAGTTAGATAAATAATGACACAAAAATAATTTTTGTAATATCGATTTGTAATCTATCGATAAGTATCGCCTATTTAAATAATATAATTCTACTTAAGTATTGAAAAATTCCATTCCATTATCAGTAACTAAAAATTTATGTGTTGAACGTATTTAAATATGCTGACACCTGTAACGGTGACTTTAACTCTTTTAACACTAGCCCTAGGTAAATATATGTTTTTATAATATATTCGTATTTCTTGTTTAATAAATATCTATAGTATTTCACTTCCCACTTAACACCATAGTAGTATATATATATATATATATATATATATATATATATATATATATATATATATATATATATATATATATATATATTGATATTAGGTATAGGTATAGTATGGTGATCCACACTATACCTATACTATGTATCTGCTATCAGTTATGTGCTGATAAAGGCACAAGTTGGGCTAGCCAAATTATAATAAATAAGTAAGTGTGTTGTAGGTTTTATAATTTGTAATAATTAATATGTTTGTTGTGCTTCGATGTTTGTAATGATATTGTATTATTTGATATATACCTTCCTTTGTTACTCCTATACATTCCTTGACGTAATTTCTTTTAACCGATTGATTTGATTTGTTTGTGAATAAGATTTATTAAATGAAAAAGAATTCAGATTATCAAATATTCCTTAACATTTAATTACTGGCAAATATATGGCATTCTTTCTCAGCTTTTTTCCTCGTCACGTTGCCTCATTATTTATTATATATACCAACACTTTATTGACATGATAAAAATATTCAATAAAACAATTAACCACAATGTTTACAAACCAACAAATTTTGTTTAAATTTTTGTCACATAACAACTAACTTCGAAAATGTTAGGTTACGATTAAATTAAATTATTGTCATAATTGTCAATCATTTTGCCTCTCGACTAACTTCACACGTAACTTTTAGGTCGGCAAACATAATAAATATTTTCCTAACGGGAGATGCATTCCACTTTATAGAACAGAATCGAATTTACAGAGAATAAAAAGTCTACTTTTTCTAAAAACTCACTTTCCTAAAAGGGTGCTTTTGTTCATATGTATGGAACAAAAGGTAGGTAATAAAGCTGTCACGTTTTTTTGTTGACGTTTTTAACTTTCTCGTGAATAACTTGCAGTGAGCAGTGAGTGAGAAGGAATACAATTGTTTTGTTGTACTATGTTCACTACTATGTTAATTTAACTGACGATATACTTATCTAATTACAGTAAAGATGTCAATACATAACAGGACAATAGGATTTGTAAATTGCCCTCTATACCATGAGAGATAGCGGTATATTAACATTGATGCCAAGGTGAGCTGTATGTTTATAATTTCACTCAGGCTTGTAGCATAGAAACAACGCGTGTGCGGCAACAGCGCATATTACCTCTGTTTTTCCAAAACCAACACACTATTTTGTAATTCCTGTTCTGTACTATCCATGTTCTTATAGCAGTTCAAATAATGGCCCATCTGCCATAAATAGATGTCTCTTCATCTTAATCGATTTATATAACTTGAACCTCTTATGTTTCAGGGGTTTCCCAGCAAATTCCAATTGAAAGAATTGCTGGAGGAGGAGATGCCGACATTGTGGACTACCCTTACGCCTTACAAATACATTACTATGATGATTATATCTGTGGAGGAACCCTTGTCTCCTATAAGTTCGCCCTGACGGCTGCTCATTGCGTATACGGAAGAGAACTGGAGGTTCTCGTAATACGTGCAGGCACTACTACACTCGGGGAAGGCGGCCAAGAATTCAGCGTAGAGGAAATCATTTATCATCCTAAGTTTGTCTACGAGTTCAACATATACGATGCAGTACTTCTCCTTTTGTCCGAAAGTGTTTCGCAACCTAACATCCAGCCAATATTGGATTTGGCGTCAGATGATAGTTTAATTACTGAAGGTGCCTCCATAACTCTATTAGGTTGGGGATGGAACCACTCTTATTGGGAATATGATTATGTGGGTTTCATGAACACCCTTCAAGTCGTCGACCTTCCTGTTTTAGGTGATCAAATATGTCAGAAAATATATGGGAGCGAATTTTTTAACGAAAGCTTGTTTTGTGCTGGTGACACGCTTGGTTATGGGTTAGGGTTTTGCAATGGAGATAATGGCGGCCCAGCCATTGTAAATGGCATCTTAGTTGGAATAATCTCGTATGGCGAAGGCTGCGCAGAGCGGGCACATCCTGGAGTTTACGTGAGGGTTTCTAAAGTTAGGGATTTTGTCGAAAGCATTATTAATGAATAACATACACCTAGTTTAGTGTTTTATTCCTCATTCCCAAATTGTTTCATGCTACTAATACTCGTATATGAAGACTTGATACACTATAACAATATTATACATCTCATATTATACCGGGTGATCAATTAAGGCTATGTCTCAGCCGTAATTCATACTGCGATATTGGGATAAAAAATATGTTCAAAAATATAGCCAAAATAATTCGATTTAAAATATTTCTGAGTTCCAAACATCACCGCCATTTGCTATGGTGTTTAAATTTATTTAAAGATTTAAGCTATTCAAATACATATTTTTAAGAACGACATTCTAAATAAGAGGTGAGTCTAAAATGTAGGTGTGGATCATACGCCAAACTTGCTGATGTCTTTGGTGAAAGATTCGATAAAAGTCCTTATAAATGCAAAGCAGTAAATACTACAAGCAAGTAAGTCTTCTAATACAAAAAGGATACCGTTGACCAACAACCCGTGTCCACCCCTTGATACTAAATGATACTACGAGTAGTTGGAGACATGATTTTAGTAATATTTTAATGCGGTAAGCAAGACTATTATCTGCTGGCCGGTGATTGCTTATAGATTGCTTATAGATATTAGCTTTCCGGCTTAACACCCGGGTTAATTTAAATTTGACAACAATGTATTTTACTTAAACAATTGATTTCTACTGGAGGAGTGAATTTCTAGGGTACTGATTAGATAAATATCATGTCATTATTTTGACAAATAAGTGTTTTTACCTGAATATACCAGTACAAGATTTTTTGTCTCGATATATTTAATTCCAGATTATAGATATGCAATTGATAGCAATATTAAGTGTGGTTTTCGCACTCACTATAGGTAAGTACATCAGTGTGTTCTGACTTAAGAAATCATTTATAAAAAAGGACAAACGAGAATTCCTGGAAAAATGACTTACTTAGATAAGACATCTGATAGTCCGCAAGATTTAGTAGATAGCTTTGCAAATTTGTTTAGCTCCGTATTTGTAAATGCGAGACAAGTAGATCAAACCGAAACCTATAGCAGCAATATTTATGCGACTATCAATATCGCGAGAATAAATTTATTACAGATATTCAAGAAGCACTAAGTAGCTTAAAGAACAAAATGACATCTGGACATGATTTAATACCATATTTCCTCGTGAGAGACTGCAAATATACGACTGTTTATTATACTCAATATCTCGTTAAAAACTGCAGTGTTTTCAAGTCATTGGAAAATAGACAAATTTCCCTACTATGCAACTTTGCAAAGTCTTGTGATTACTCTGCATAACCATATTTATTCTGCAGTGAAAATGGTAATTTCACGAATAGATCTACAGTTACAAATTTCTTTCTGATTACTCAACACATATTAGAAATACTAGATAATCATGGACAAGTAGATGTATTGTACACGGACTTTTCAAAGGCTTTTGATCTAATAAACCACAACATTTACAACACAATTTTTACAAAAATTAGATCTCTCTGGATGTAGTACCAGTTTATTAAATTCCTTCAAAAATTATCTAAAGGACAGGCGTCAATATGTTTATTCCAATGTCTATAAGTCAATAGAGTATATATATAATATTCTGGAGTACCTCATGGTAGTAACTTGGGACCATTACTTTTTTTATTGTTTATAAATGATATAACAGAAAATCTTACATGCTCTAAGCTATTATTTGCAGATGACGTAAAAATATTTAATACTATATACTCGGTAGAGGATTGAGCAACATTACAAAAGGATCTGAATAGAATACATTCTTGTTGCAGTAGTAATTGTTTGGATCTTGGCAATGTCGTACACGAAAAGGAAAAATAATATAAAATATATTTATTCTATAAACGGACAGAACCTGGAACGTGAAACTGCAATTAAAGACTTATGAAAGAACTGCATGATGAAAAAGTGACAGTATGATGTGGAGTGTCCGTCAATACCGTCAATTCTGACCGACATGTTATGATGTTGGAGACATATGCGAATTTAGAACTCCAAAGAAGGCGACAAAATATTGTATGGTTTAAACAAGATGGCGCCATCGCTCATAACGTCAGGTAAAGTTTAACTGTTTTGGTTACATTCCATTGCTCTCAATATCCCCAGATTTGACAGCACTGGATTATATTCTTTGGGATTTAAAGGCAAAAGTGTACACTACCACGTCCTCACACAATACAAGATTTAAAATCCTAGATTAGGGAAGTGGTAAACGGAGTTGACCAAGATTTGCTCTGAGGTCTTATGGAAAAAATTAGGAGGCGACTGCAAATGTGTGTCAATGGGCATGGCGGACATATTTAGGACATAATTGAGAAACATTAAGAAATTGCCAACAATAAAGTTCATGTTTCAGTACCGGTTGTTTGAAACGCATCTTTACATCAGTATCAAAAGGACGGATGTCCATTTTACTATCTTAACAGGAGAGCGAAGAAACTATGTTCTTCCCATTGTTTATGCAAACAACTTGTAAGATATTAAAGAAAATTGTAACTAGTAACACTTTATTTGCTTTTCAAAACAACAAAATACTACAGTGTAAATATAATTGAACAGAGTTAGAGATAACCAGTAATATTTGACAAATTTTGTCCAAAGTTATGGACAACCGACTATTAACAAATAATGCACAAGGTCATATGTCCTTTAAAAGAGACAGTAGGCACTGTCATACTTATTTTTTAAATTATAAATAATATATTTTCGGAAACCGAACTAAATAGTGAAAAAGAATGTTGAACTAATGATTGACAAAAAATGATTTTCTTGTAAAAACCGTGGTGGAGTTCTTGTAATATCATGCAATTAATTGTTATAAATGTTTCGTTGATATCGGCACCTCACACTTTTTTACAATAAAAAATATAAGTAATACATGTTTTGTCAATCACTAGTTAAACACTATTTTTTACTATAATTTATTTTTTACTCTAGGTCGGATTGATATAAAAGCGTGTTTTTTTATTTTTTACTTTTTAGTTCGGTTTCCCTTTAAAGCGTATTTTTTTCAGTAAAAAATATGTTGATTAGTTTTACTTTCTGCCATGAAAAAGAATTGTGGCGAATGCGCCAATGTCACACATATTTTTAATTTCCTGGTGATGATCCTGGTGAAGACATTAGGACAAAGTTGTCAAATAATTTTATTGTCATCGGTCCTTGATAAGAGTTCAAAGTTTCAGTTTAATCTGACGTTTTGAAGTGGGTGAAAATCTCTTTCAAAGATTCCGTTACTTACATACATATATACAGGTGAAGCTAATATAAGCGTATTAATAAACTCAGTTGTCCATATATTTGTGTT
>CAXKVY010018457.1:455000-575000 GCA_964058915.1 Tetropium fuscum | reverse complement strand
CTACCAGCTGCAATTGGAATACTATGACTTCATTTGTGGGGCTACTCTTGTATCGTACAGGTTTGCTCTAACTACTGGCAGTTGCGTGATCGACAAAGACCTAGATGTTTTTGTGGTACGTGCAGGAACCACTATCCTTGGAGAGGGAGGCGAGGAATACTCCCTTATAGAAGTGCTTTACCACCCCAAATTCAACTACGACCTCAACGATTATGACGCAGCTCTTCTGCATTTATCAGAAACTGTAGTAACTCCTTATGCCCAGCCGATAGATTTAGCTACAGATGATAGTTTACTTTATGTGGGAGCACCTCTAACTATCTCTGGGTGGGGATGGAATCACTCTATACACAGTGATGAGTACGACGTTGGTTTCATGACCGTCTTGCAAGTAGTGCAGCTAACAGTTGTTGATGACCAAGCATGTAGCACTGTATATGGAGGCTCATATACCGAAAGTATGTTTTGTGCTGTAGATACTAAAGGTTATGGTGGAGGGTTTTTGGCAGGTGACTTTGGTGGCCCAGCTGTTGTAAATGGGGTACTTACTGGAATTATTTCATTTGGAAATCCTTGTGTTTTTGTCAGGATATCCAAGGTAGAGGAATGGATTCAGGAATGTATTGGTGATTACAGATAAGTTAATGTTATATGTTGTTATTTAATAAAAATATTTAAGAAAAATAAAAAGGCAAACACTCGTTATTGTCGAGTAATAAATTCCAACAACTTTTAGACAATCCAAAGGATAAAATTGTTCCAAATGAAAGGTCTGGGATTTACGAAATTAGTTTTAATGATTGTAATCGAAAATATGTTGGACAAACGAGACGATCAATTAACACCAGATTTAAAGAGCATATGGCTCATCTAAAATATGGAAGAACAGATAAGTCTAGTGCTGCACAACATGCTTTTGACAACAATCATAGAATAGATCTTAGTAATTTAAGATTAGTTAGAAATGTGACCAATGATAGACAGTTGGATGCATTTGAGAGCATAGAAATTGTAAAATGGAAAAGTAGTATGAATAGCGACAAGGGACCTATACCGTATAGCCCGCTTTACGCGTTGCTTAGCAACCGATCATTGAAGCGTGATTAGTCACGCGTAAATTTCAAGGTGATATCATTAGTGACGTTACCATGAAAATAGTATAAATATGGTAGATTTTGTAGTTTAAGATTAGTTTTAATCGTCTCCGGATGATACCAACTTGGTTGGCGAAACGCGCGTCGAGCGAAGTGAAAGTGTTTTGGTGTTTGTGGAAACTACTCCGTGTGTTATAGTTACATCAAAGGTTCCAGCCCTATCCAGTAGGTTATATAAAAATAGGAAAGTGTGGACAGGCAGTAAAAATACAAAATACAACTAGCTTACATTGTTCACAGGCCAACAGTAACTAATTGTAAATCAATCTTATTAAGGAACATAAAATAGTCCTTCGCCATTCTTTATTTGTTGGTTTCAAAATTATAGATATTTAATGATATCTTAAAATTATTAAATTAAAGTAGGTACCTATCATATTTTATACAATGTAATCTTACAAGTGTCTGCAACTATTTGAAGATTAAATATACTCATGAGATTAGTACTGCCTAGGTCAATAACTTAGTTTTGTAAATCGAGTTGGTATAGTAAGTGCAGTACATCTCCTTTTTAGCACATATTTCTTGTAGTGATATTCATTAATTTCATCATGCTGAAATACTTAGTTGTAGCTGTATTATTCCTAGGAGTATCTCTAGGTAAGACGAATGGATATTTTGAAGTACGTATAGGTATACTGTACTAGTAGTTTGTAACATCGAAATATGAGACATAAAAACCCGAGCAAAAACCCTCATTATATCGATAAAAGGAGCCGCCGATCCCTAGAAAAAAGCCACGTGTGCTTACCCAGGACCGTATTTAGTTTTCATGTAACATCTTATATTTATTATATTACACTTGGTCTGTGATTGATTAGATATGTGCTCAGTTTAGCCAATAATAATTTTTTATACAAATTATTATTGCCCAGCAAGGAACACGTGGAGCTATGAGCATATTCCTTGCCAGAAAGGGAAAGGTAAGGTGTGGATTTAGTGTTAAATTTATAAGCAGAGTACACATAAGTACAAAAAATTAAAATACGTTTTGTATTGTTCAATTAAGTAAAATAAATAACATAAATTTATATACTTTACTTATAAATATGTGGGTTGAAAGGATCCATGGGATTACGAAAATATAAAAATAAATAATATTACTTTTAAGTAACAAATAATAAATAATTTAAAAATAACAAATATATAAAATTATTAAAATTATTGGCATTCACCGAACAATTCCTCAACGTTGGCGACGGAAAAACTACCAGACAATTTTTGCAACATCGTGGCTACCAAATATGCTTTAAGTGAAAGTATATTTCCAGATTTACAAACTAATTACACTAATCATGCACGCTAATTACACTAATCATCATACGTGAGCTAGCTGTTTTGGTCGCTAAATGTAGATGCCGAGGCAATTAATTTCAAAATACAAGTCATTGCCTGGCATAGAAATATTATTCAGATCGATCGACACTGTTGTCAATCCCTGTCAACTATCCTGCTGAATTCTTGAATTCACTGGATTTACCCCAAAGATATGCAATGGCACGCTATTGACCAAAAAAAAATCATGAGCAATGTTCCTGAAGCTACCATTTTTTTGCTATTGAATCAAACCCTTGAATTTGTAAACAATATTTTATATGATAAATGGACATGCATTAAAATGGAATCAATTTTTTTCTACTCAAAAACTGGGAGTAGAACGTTAAAATTTGAGGACGCTTTCTTCTTCATAATTGAACAAGGAATGCAAAAGTAATTTTTATTTTTAGAAAAACCAGCAGCGTCATATTTTTTTCATAAAAATAACCGGTGACGAGTCAATACGCGCGCCACTGGTAAGACTAAAGAATCGTTGTTTATTTCAAAGTATGCGTCTCCCATAGCTATTGATATGCCTAAAATTTCTTTATGTCTTTAAGCTGTTTTGAAGAAATCTGGTTTTTCCTGTTTTTTAATTAAATTTCAACATTCTGTAGATCGGTAACGAAGCATTTCCAAACCTACGTTTGTAAAAACATTTTTTTATAAAATGACGTGAGCAATCAACCACTTAACTATTGCCGCATCCTTTTTAAATACCCTGTATAATAACACAAGTTTCATGCAATCATTCGCCTTTTTATAATAACAATTTATATAATTTTTCTTATTCAAGTACTGTAAGAGCGGTTTTAAAAATGTAGAAAATGTAGGAAAATATCTTATTTAAAAATTTATTTTATTGACATTAATCTAATTTAACCATATTAATGCCTACATTATTTAACACTTTACTGCACACTCTTTTATTTCGAATTTAAAAAATATAATTTTATGATTTTCATTGCTGACTGATCGCTTGCTCACCTGCTTATACCTGGCAACTTCATAGTTGTCCTGAGGGAAAAGTAGGCAACCCATATTTTTCCATTTCCTTGTGTCATATTCTCTCAGCTAATGCTCGATTTTAATGAATAACAAATAGGGGAAATTTATCCAAAAAAGTTTAATCAGAAATTATATTATATCACCACCTTCGACACGCCATCAACACCATCGGCACGCGATTTAGTTAGGCAACCCATGTGCGATTAATCAATGGGATTAATTATACCGAATCTTAGACTATAATTCCTCATAATAATTCTTACATATTATAGATGCTAGTCCAAGGAGGCCCGCGAGCAGAATCATAGGAGGCAACACCGCTGATATCAGCAGCTATCCCTATGCCCTCCAACTCGAATATATCGAAAACCAGCTTGTCTGTGGTGCTGTTTTAATATCAAGTAACTGGGCGTTGACCACTGCTACGTGCGTCTACGACAGGGACCTGGACTCATTCCAAGTGCGAGCTGGATCAACTACTGTGGGTACGGGTGGTCAAACTTTCACTCTGGAAGAGATCATCTACCCTCCTCAATTGAATATAAGCTACAATGACTACAACGCCGCTCTTATTCATCTCAGCGACAGCGTTTCGGAGTCTCTAGCGCAGCCAATATCCATGGTTGCGGCAGATAGTTCGATTCCAGAAGGAGACACCCTAACTGTACCCGGATGGGGAGTGGATGATAGTAACGGTGATGGATTTCCTGGTAGTTTGAAGGTTATGGAGCTGCCAATTCTAGCTTACGATGATTGCCATGGCGCTTACAGCTCTGGAAATGCATTGGATGTCACAGATTCGATGTTTTGTGCTGGGTACTTGAATTCCGATGGTGGTCAGTCGTTCTGCTTTGGGGATATTGGG
Source organism: Tetropium fuscum (assembly GCA_964058915.1). Classification (NCBI taxonomy): domain Eukaryota; kingdom Metazoa; phylum Arthropoda; class Insecta; order Coleoptera; family Cerambycidae; genus Tetropium; species Tetropium fuscum. The sequence continues at coordinate 570,656 of CAXKVY010018457.1, read as the reverse complement.
GGACCAGCTGTTGCTGACGGCTTACTTACGGGGCTCATCTCTTGGAGTTACGCTTGTTCTGAGGTTGGGGTATTCTCGAAAATTTCCAGCGTGCGTGATTGGATTGATAGTATTATTGACAGTTAACAATTGCGAATTCTGCAGGAATCTGGTCCCTGGTCGAAACTCATGTTTAGTGCGAAATGCTATCTATTATTTAACAGTCATGAATAAAATTTTAAAAACCAATGTGCCTCATATTTCACACCCCCACAATACTCGATCTATAGCAAATATTATTACAGATATTCCACATTGTAAAAAAAGGTATATTTAGGTCCTAAACTACATTTAATATATTGCGAAAAAGATTATTATATATTTCTAAGAAGTCATTCAAGAAGATGTATTTATAAAATAGTTAAAATGGAATCTTGTTTTAGCAGAATAAATCGGACAACACAAGTTTACTTATGGTGCGTTTCGTTATGTATATATTACTTTTTTATTGTAATTTTGTCCAATATTTTCACCCTGAAAATTTACTAAAAATATAAATACACTGATGATCAATCGACGTGACTCAAGAACAATTTCCATCAACTTCCAACGCATATATCCTTTGCAAGCATAGCAGATTCATAAATTTTCTTGGATATATTTATTAATTAGCATATGAATGAAATTAGATACATAATATTCAATTGAAATCACAATTTTCGTATAATATTGATGTAATTTCAGAGGTAATTTTAAAGGTCTTATATCATTCCTTTCCTAAAGCATCACTTTACTTTACTGTACTTTACTACACTTTAAGTATCTGCGGGAATTTTTCGGGCAACTGCAAATATTTTTGATAAATTACCCCAACAAGAAATAAAGGCAACAGAAGAAAGACATTTAAAGTTTACTTTTGTTACCCATTCAGTTAGAAACGGTGTCGTTTTTGTAAATTTGAGTTATGATTATTGCTCTGAGCCAGACATAAGTAAACTTTTAAATTGCAGACTTATTGCTGTTATGAGTTTCTTAATATATTATGTGCCCAATCCGATGACAAATCGCGTCTGCTGTATTCATACCTTTTAAAAACAAGCTATTTGCGCCGAGATATATCTCCCTCGCATGATATCGCTATAAAATGCAACGTTCAGAACCGGGTCAATTTTTCAGCACTGGCATATTAAGGAAGTTGGCGAATAGGTCATATAATTTTCGTTGCTAGCCTGATCTGATATCGATAGAATATCGATAGAGCGAACTTGTAAATTCGATATATACATCATAATATATATTAAATATATATTTCATTGCATGATATTGGTAAAAACTCCATGTAATTAGCAAATATAATATGAAAAATAGTCAATAACAGTTAAAAATCTACATGTATACAAAATTAATCATTAAATAAACAATTTTGATATTCATCGGAAAGAATTCTAACAAAATATCAACCCAAGAGTCAATCGAACATTGAGTATCTACGACTACATACAACATATTCAAACTTGATATAGCTATTACAAATAAAATGAAGTAAAGGATAACATAAAGTAGATTACAAAGCGAGTGAAAATAAGATTAGAATCTTTATTTAAAGTAATAATATTGTCCAAATGGTAATTTCAAATGACAGCTTATGTCATATGTAAGGCCACCTTCATAGTGCAAAAAGATAATACCTTAAACAAATAGAGAAATACATAAATTCAAAAAGCATTGTAATATACGACAATAATAAATATTTATAATAATTAATATATGATATAGATAATTTTAAAAAAAAAGTGAAAGTGCATAAAACAAAACTTCTTAAGTGAATAAATTCTAGTCAACAGACTATAAGGAAACAAGTATGCATATCCTGGTTTCCAGGAACTAAAACAACTGACAAAAAACAATTTATTGATAAGCAACGAATTGGTTTCAAGGAAGCAGCATGTAAGTTGGAATTTTCCAGTTTAGTCATCATAAAAATGTAGATTAAATAAGGTATAAAGGATATATCTACTGACAAGAACATCTACGAAGACTTGGCATGTAAGTAACGAGGAGACGAGGTTCCAGTTGGTAGCAACAGCTTGTATTGGCCAGTAGATGTGAAAAATTTAGTGGGAAGGTATGCAAGCGGTCTTTAGTTTTCACCCCTAGCGAGGAATAAAGACTGTTCATCGCAATGATAGAAAGGTATACCTTACATATATATAACATATATCTGATCAGAAATAAAAAGCTAGCTAGTTAAAAATACACGATTCATAGTAAAACTATATATAAATAAATAATACGTAAACAAAAGTTTACGTTCTTTAATCATATAGAAATCTACGATATACATAAACTTAATGTTTGAGGCCTAGATATGTTCCATAATCGTTAACAAGAAAATATGTAGATGGAGTTATTGTACTGTAGAATTTTATATATAAATTTATTAGGCAATATTTTTAAATATAAGCAGTATGCAACCTAAAATTTAAATTACACAAATTTGTATCATTGGTTGCATATACAATAGTATATAATTTTCTAATTGAAGGCAATTGATATTTACAAAGGTTGTGAATAAACTTTGTTAAATTTGGGTAAGTTGTATGTATTGACTTTATTGTGAATGCATATCAACTGGCACGATGCATAGGTACTATATAGAATATTTTTATCAGAACAGAATATAAGATGTATTAGACGGAGTACGCGGTTTTATGACACTACCAGTAAAACATCATGTAGAAAGGGTGGAGTTATGTAAATTACAATATAACTTCACCGTAATAAAATTAACGGTACCGGATTTTAAGTCTACTGCTCATATATTATGTTTACCATTTTACCATCGTTTTAAATTTTAAAACGAAATAAAAGTCTGACTTTACGAACCTGTAAAAATGTAAAACTTTTTGCGCTGTAAATTAACTTTTATCTGTAATGCCATCTGCGATATTATGCTCAAAAACTAATTTAACAAATTTTAATGTATATAGAAAGCATTTTACTGTACGGATGAAATACTATACCGAGTTAAAAACAGCCCAATAAAATAAAGAACACGATAAAAAATGGCACCTAAATCTAGATTGAGATCTAGAGAGCGCAGACAGAATAAAAAAACTTTTTAAGATCTGGACCTTAATTGACACCGAAATTTGGGTTATAAAAATCGTACATAAAAGGCATCGTAAAATCCGGTGATTCATGTCAAAAGGCATACAGATATATATATATATATATATATATATATATATATATATATATATATATATATATATATATATATATATATATATATATATATATATATTTTGAACCAAAATGGAATTGTAGTGAGAGAGCGAACATATAAGTTCGATATATATAACATACATACATTAAATAAACATCTCATTGCATGATATTGGTAAAAATTCCAGGTAATTAGCATATGTAATAAGTAAAGATATTGAATACCAGTTAAAAACCTAGATATATACCAAATTAATCATTAAATAAACAATTTGGATATTCATCGGAAAGAATTCCATCAAAATATCATGTACCCCAAGATTCAATCGAACATCGAGCATCTACGACTACATACAACATATTCAAACTTGACATAGTCATTACAAATTAAATGATGCAAATTATAACATACATTACATTGGATTATAAAGCGAGTGGAAATATAAGTAGAATTTTTATTTAAAGCAAAAATATTGTCCAAATGATAATATCAAATGACAGCTTGTGTCACATGTAAGGTCACCTCATAATGCAAAAATATAATACCGCAAACAAATAGAGAAATATATAAATTCAAAAAGATTTGTAATATAACAATAATATTAAGTATTTATAATAATTCAAATGTGATATAGATATTTTAAAAACAAAATGAAAATGCATAAATCAAAACTTCTTAAGTGAATAAAATCTAGTGAATAGACAAAAAGTATGAAACAGGAAACAAGTATGCATATCCTGGTTTCCAGGAACTAAAGCAAGTGATAAAAAACAACTTATTGATAAGCAACGAATTGGTTTAAAAAAGCTAGAAAATCAATTAATGTCACTAAAATATATGACATAACGTATTATAACAGGTCAACTATTTAAGTATGATCAACTAAAGTATAATTCAAAACATATATATTAAAACATTGGTATCAAGAAGGTTTCGCTACTTAAGCCTCATAGCAAAATAGTGTGGTTTAAGCGTCTGTGATACAAACAAATATTTTTAACGTGCCTGGAGCCGGCAGAAAATGTAAATAACAGCTCTAAATAAATGATCCAAGAGTGTGATATACATAACTTAATACTAAGTAGTGAATATAAGAAAAGTGTAAATAATAGACGAATGTGATTGGTTCTCATATGGTTGCAACAAAGAGAAATCACATGTAACTAAGGAAGTATAATTATTTTTAGAAATAGATCTTCCCTAACAACAGGAAACAAAGCGTTAGTAGTTACAAAATTTAGTTCCAGGCGTTATCCACACGCTATGCGTGCTCCGTGTGTTCCACACAGATAATTAAGAAGTAAAGAATAAGTTTAGTTATTAGTTTGAAACAAGTCCCAACAGAGTAGTGAAAATTCCTATGTGTAAATAACCCATGTAAATATCTTATATAACGTCAATTAATCATAAAATAGCTAAAGTAACTCAAAAGTGATCACCATGCTTGTCTTCCTTGTAAATAGATCCCTAAAGATAATTAATCAATAAAATTACTATAGTGTGCGAGCAGAAAAGTAAGTTAAATTCATCATGAAAATTTTTAATTATGTAATATAAGGGAGTTCAGCAAAAGGCACTAAGCAGGACGCTCTCGCATCTTTTCTCTAAAGAAAATAAAATTTCAAATTAGTAATAATTTTCAGTAAGTAAATCCAACGGTATTACGTGTGAAACAAATTCTTTCAATATACAAATCGTTTCAATAAGTTAAAATAAATCAACGAGTGTGTAAAATCTCAAAAAGAAGTTCAGTCATTGCAACGGTGAATCATGTCCAGCAGACGCTGAAATTTGAAATAATAACGGATTTCAGCAATCAACATTTCACACTGGCTTCATCATAGCGCCGCTAGATGTCAGCCTGTGGTACACTACCAGTGGTGTAGTGTAAGTTATTGTTTATTAAGTGGTTTGGGATTAACTCTGTAATTCCCCTTAAGGTTATCGCATGCTAGATTAAGCTTTATAAAAAATGGATAAAATTGGATGAACCATAATATTTTCCTATAATTAATTTATGTCCATTTAATGAGAACTAATCTTTTTCCTCTTGAATTCTAAATTCACTCAAGATACATATATACTATTTATGTTACACAATATGATTAAATTTTGAGAAACTTATAACTGACAATAATTGATTTTTAAGTTTCAATTAAGGCATTAAAAATTTAAGTAAAATTAATTTCGGCTTATTTTGAACTTTGAACCTCATCTGAGGTGAATGATATGCATATGTTGATATTAATGATATTATTTAACATTATTGTTGTGGTACTAGAGGAACATTTTCACTGTTCTGGAGGTTGATCATCACAATATGTCCTGCTAGGTGTAAGCTATCCGTCATTCTGCTAGAAAACAACTCATCAAAGAATAGTTCTCATTAGCAAAATACGCCCTCTGCTGCGGCATATAATCCACGTCCTAGCCTGTCTAGGAGGGAGTCCCGACGAGCATCAGCAACGAGATCCGCGTGAGAGCGAGACAGTCCGAGGCGAAGGCGGGTATAATAGTCAGTGGCTGGGATTCGATCCAGTGTGACGTAGCGTCTAGACACTGCATCCCCTCCAGTAGATTTTCCTGCTGAGTGCCACTTCTCCAGCCACCCCCTCCGCCGTGCCTCCTATGACGCGTGTTCCAACCCGCCATGCTGATTTGCGCACTCCTGCTGACTGCAGGTTGTCAAGAGGCGCTTTCGGACGTTCCTACTATCAGTATCGCAGGAGTAGCAGGATATGTTGCCGTGAAGCTGTGCTTGCTGAAAACGCCCCATAATGGAAGCATGTTTTATTTAGTTCTATTTTCATACTCTCCTGCAACGTATGTGTGTTATACTTAGGAATATAGTATAATAAATAGTTAAACAGTTTCGAGGGTATATTGGAAGGGGTCTAAACAGAGCAGGTATTGCGATAATCATATGTATTTAGTAAATATAATATTTATATTTTTATAAATATATTTCGTATAGTGTACTTATACCAGCAGGTCCTGTAAACACATTTTAATAACCTCATGAACATTTAAATCTCCCTAAAAGGTGAAAAAACATTAAACACACATTTAACTCGATTTTTTATAAGGAATACCCCATAAAATGTAACCTAGGCGTGATCTGCGATTTTCAATTTTTATTTTTGTAAAGGTTTTAAAGAACGGTTTATAGAAATTGGCACCTTCCGTATTTTTTTTGAATTTTCAAAACTTAAGCTTGGAATAAATTGGATTTCCGAACATTCCGAACATTTCTGCGAGGATTTCGTGAAACCAATTATACAGGGTGTACGCTGTCGTGTTAAATTTCATACATAATAAAAATCTTATTTTTTGCCAATATTTATAATCTACCTGTAATTGTACCAAAATTGAAAAATTGGTTACTTCTTTGGGATTATTACATTCAATGGGGTATTTGAAGAGACCCGTATTCGAGAGTTTTTTCAAATATCGGGTAATATTTTTATACGAGTCAATTCGAGAATGGCCCGTTTTTATTCTTGATTATAACATTTTCGCGATTTAGACGAATTCATTTGGTCCACCCTGTAAAAAGCCATTGTCAATTTCTATAAATCGGTCTTTAACACCTACACCCTTAGGCTAAAATTTTATGGGGTATATGTTACACAAGAGTATATGTTATTTCAGTATACTAGGCATAAGTTTCATATAACCTATAAGATTCAGGTAACTTTTAAATACAAATTTATATAAAACGAATTTGGAGCTATTTTTTAGCAAAGGGCACTAACATCACCTTTTAGTATCAGCATGTCCCTTTCGTAAATATCGCAAAAGCCTCAATTTGGTTAATATATTTCCAAATATTTCATAAGAACTATCCGTGAAACCATCAGACTTGATTATATCACAAAGCGTTTCCAGCTTAGTGATTTTAACAATCTTTTCGTAAGTTGTGTGGGCGAATCTACCATGATTCGCAAATTAGTTATATGCGCCAACCAACTGTAACTAACTTAATCTCAGAGGTCGATTATAATCAAAGAGATGAAACTTTAACACAAAGTGTATCCTTCGGTTAACTAACAGCAAAGTTTAAATAATCGATAACTTACAGCTAAATTAACAGTTGCTTTCTTGCGATTCACAATTAAGTGCACTTTGCAGAACGTACGTCAATATTTAATGCTTTTTTTAAGCAACGAATTCGCTGGATATTCGGTTATTTCCTCACGAAATAAAGTATCAGAAGCTATAAATCCCCTATAAAATTTTAGTGCTCCACGGAATAAGATTAACCTATTTATTTTCCTGTCACTAGTTTTAAATATTATTTATGTGGCTGCCTCAATAAGTCTAAAGTGGATTTAAAAATTATCAAGAGTTCTGGTGAATTAAGTGATACGTTTAGTTACAATTAATTAATGTCTTAGAGCATCAAACAGAGAAATAAAAGGATACCAACACCAGTTTTATTAGTGACGGCGTCTTTTTCCTTGTCCTTTTCCTTACTTTAATGTTTGAAATGATTTAAAGCATACCTAAAATTATATACGATGTATTCCAAATATGTGCCGATTTTTAATTTTAAATAAAAATATGACTTGAATAGATAAGATTTTTGAAACGCGGATGGATGCTTTTACGGGCACACTTCATTGTATGATTACTTCCCAGATCCTGCTCGACCGACTCCGGACAATCCCACGCGGGGGTCTAAAAAACTTACCTTAAGGTAAGTCATCCCCTTGAGGTAAGTCATCCCCTTAAGGTAAGTAGGTACTTATTTTAAAGCATTTCTCGGATAAGGAATCTTTTTAACAAAATATGGCACCTCCTTCTATTAGATAATGATGTTACGAGGCATTGGATCGATAGGAGAGATGCTGATTGGCCCCCGTACCTGGTGCCACTTAATTTTGTTATCTAGATTCCTAAAATTACCATATATTAAATCGTAATTAATCCAACCGGTATCATTGGATTAATTACGAGAAAGCATGACGAGACATTGTCGACAAATAACACCTTCGTTTACATTACTGTACATAAGTTTCTACTTATCCTCTTTGCTTTGCTGTTATTTCAACTAGATCTAAAGAAATTCCTACAGCAATTTTCCATGATTGCCGCATGCAGAATGTATCGCCGATCGCGGATAATGACGGCATTAGGTATTCCCGGCACTGATTGGGGCAGAGAGTGCAGCCAGGAAAAGAATGAAGGCTTGCCATGTTGCAATTGAACTATTTTATGCGCGTCTGAAGGCACGTCTAGACTTTATAAGTTTAAGGCAATTTAAATCGCGAGTCGCAGCAAAAACTTAGGCGTTTAAGTTAATCTCAATCTGCAAGTGAAATGTCTCATATTTCTAACTTCGCTGCTATAATTGTCGTAATGGGGGCACGGCCAATCCGACATGGCTCCTTCACCAACGGTCGCCGGATAATAGTAACATTTATAAAATAGATGTTAGTAGGCCTACATTAGATTTTGTTCTCAATTATTTTTTAAACTGACCTCATACCACATTTACTTGTTCCCGTTAAAAGTCTTAAACTAGGAGAAGAAATTACAACCCGATATGCGTGTGAGAACGTGGTTCCAAGATCAAAGAATTATGGTTAATTGCTACTAAGAATAATCGCTAACAATTTGATAGCACGCCACTCAACGAAAAAGGTACGTAATAACCATGAAAACGTTAAGTGAGACAACAGAAGTGTTAATTAAAATTTGTCCAACTCTCAGTTTTATTAGGACAACGAAGCTGTGATTATCAATCCATTATTTTTAGTTATTGATTGATATGTTTGTTTAATTGATGTACAAAGGTTATTCAATATTAACATTTTCATTATGCATATTATAATGACATTTTGTTGATATTAAGAACACTGTTCATTGAACTGACAACAACGTTAATTAACCCACGACTCAGATTTGTGGACGTTATGAAGACCGTACATTGTGTCAACAGTTGTGTTATTTTTCGCAATGTACAGTAAGTATTTCACAAGATCGATTAAATTAGATAGGTTGCCTCGTAACTTACAATCCGACCGCGCGACGACAACTTTGTATAAATATTGCTAATATAATTTATTATATTGTCCTATCAAAAGTCTCAAAATATAATCATATAATGTTATTAAACAGTATTTACACTTAAATATCACCAAATAACTGTTAGAAACTTGAAAATAAATGCTTAGAAACTTGAAAATAAACTCTCAGACGTCTGCCAAAATACAAAGATGGCATCACATTTCCCCCTGCCGGATCCCCCCGCAAAAGTTACGGGACAACCTATCTAATTTAATCGATCTTGGGTATTTCATACATTCAATCAAAATCGTCCATTCCTATGTACGTTGTACTGTCATGTAGGTTGGTTTTGCGTATTTCGTTAATTGATGCATGATGAAACATCATATTTTGTTTAAGACAGTACCTTATTCCAATACATTTTTTAAAGAATCTGACGAAAATAACGTAACGTTTTTGACATAAAATTACAACAGAAAATTTCAATAAAACTATAAAATGTTTTTAAAAAATTCCACCTGTGAAAGGTAATTTTCTTTCGGTTTCAAGGTCGACAACAGCAAATAGAAATAAAGGTTCAATAAACATTATAGGGTTTGAGAACTTAAAAAAATTTAAGAATATTGAAACATTTTGTAAAAATGATACATGTCTTCTAACAGATGCATGAATGGTATACAAAATAGTACTCATCATTGTGATACTTAAACATCGACAATATAAACAAATAAAAAACAGAAATGCATAAACAAAAACATCACATTCAACAAATGGTTCAACGAAATAATATTTTAAATGTTTTAGCTTTGTCCTAACAAAATAAACTAAACTCTAGTTTAAACTCGTATAGTGTTCTTGCCCTATAAAAATAAATGAAACGGCCTTTAAAGTCTTTAAAGTCTTTAAACAATTAAAACACCTCTCCTTTTAATTTAGTTTACCTGAATTAAATGGCCTCTCATCCAGGAGATGTATACTGATGGATTTTTCTGTAGTGGATGGATGGAGTATCAGGTTTATCTTTACAATAAATTTTAAAGAAAAAATATGAATAAATTTTCCGCTTGAGCAAGATATCAAGAGTAAAATTTATAACTAAAGTGAAGTTAAGAAAAATTATAGTCCAAAAAAATGAGCTTTAATTAGATATTAAATCCAACTAAAATGAAAAATATTCGGCCAAATGGCGAATAGTTACCTAATTATTCAAGTACTTAGATTAATTGATAAATTATTTATTTAATAAAACATCTCAACTAGAGATGAAAGTAAAATCTCAAAAAATATATTTATATATGCAATATATAGATGATACTATAATTTTAAAACTATTGAAAGAAATTTTGATTTTATATTCCCAAAAATTAAATGTGGCCAGAAGCCTATTTCAAGGTCTAAAGCAGAAAATAAGTCATATAAATCGTCGTAATTTCCCTACGGAAATCTATACTCTAATTACTAGGGTTTAGCTGTAGAATTAACACACACACGCCTTATTTCTAAGTTCGCTCCTATTTCGGCTCGCGGCGTACACGTGATTTCAGCGGGACGGGTTCGCAACGGTTACTAAGCGGTAGATATCTACGAATTCGCGCGGCTTATTTTAAATATTTGAAATAGGGTCCTATTATTCAAAATGGTTGCTATATAACCGAACGGAATTAATTTACGTTACACAATATGATTTTATATTCTTTGTTCCTCCAAATGGCACCATACTCCATAGGTAAATCTGATACAGTATATAGAAGAAAATATCGTTTAGAATATAATACTTCCTTTACAATATTATACAACAAAATATACCACAAAAGTGAAATCGAAAGCAAAAAGTAGCTTTAAATGGCGTTTTGAGCAACGATATTAGTTTAGTTTCCTTGTAAAGCTGATCTGATTAATACCTTAAGAGGTTTTTATATCTTAATAAGAAATATTATCTTGTATTTCAAGTCGCACTACAACTCTCCTGTTAATGATTTGGATGATTAATTCATTAATATACATATGAACAGAAACGGTCATAAGACAGTACCTTGTAGTACTTCAAAAATCACGGTTTTATGGTTGCTCAAAACACCATTTACTGCTACCTTTTGCTTACGATTTCACTTTTGTGGTATATTGTAGAAGAAGTGGTGGTGTAAAAGAAGTGGTGACTGTATCAATTTACCGATGGCGGAAAAAGACGCGAAACGTGTCAAAATTATTATTCAGGCTTCAGCCGTTGTTTGAAGGAACTAGATCTTTCAGTCAACGGTACAGCACAAAGTCTTATTAGTTTATTATCATAGTCCGCCTTATACATTTAATTAATCGACTGGTTCAAGGGAGAAAATTCCCCCTAACCAGTTACTTCCATCGAGTCTGTCGAAACAGTCACCACTAGTTTAATCTTTACAACCCGGCTTGGAACGATTGCGAATTAAACACCCGCATTCCGAAAACCCCACCCGGCGACCGCTTCTATCGTATTCACTCAAATTGATCTCGTATTTTAAACCCCATCTCTTATTTATTCCACTTGTCTGCAATTAATTCCTGGACTTCCTCCGCGAATCTGCATTAATCAGCCGTGATCTGGCTCGGGACATGCCGATGGAATATTCATTAAGCGGTCGCTTTGTCTGGAAATATAACAGAACGATTAAAAAATAATACTGCTTTGAATGATAAAACTCATTTAATACTGCTATCTAAGAAATTAATTGTGTTTTATCCAGCTTGTTCAATTTCACAGTAAAATATTAATCGATATATTATGATGAAAAGAGAATAAACAGCAAGGAAGATCATTAATCTTTTACATCGGTTAAATAAATTCCCCATATTTCTGTTATAAAGGAAAGGTACAAAGGTTCGATATTCTAGATTCACAGGAGGCAAACCAAATTTCCACAAGCTATTTGAAAGCAACTGTCAGGACCTGCAGATACAGGCATTATTGCTAACGGAAATTAAAAATCGAACAAGAATATCCTCCCAGGATATTCCTTTTGACCGTTTAGGTACATAAATTTAACGGGGCAGGCTGTGAAAATAAAAAAGTGATAGATCGATTGTATCGTGTCCTGAGGTGAATTCGCAGACACGTAGCAGCACATGCTTCAAAAGGCCCAAGGAAACATTCGATGCTTGAATTATTGTAAAAAATTTTTATAGTATGTTTAACGTGGGTCTATTTTCACGATTGAGTAAATGTCTACAAAACTTAGCTTTGCGAATGCGTAACTTGTAACTGAACTTTGTGAATGTACCACTATAAATTTCTCGCAAATTTGGTGCTACTTTTTTTCCGATCCTATGATCCGATTTGAAGGGACATTTTTGGATTGTATAGGTTGTTTCCTAGATTTCCCGCTTTGTTCGTTACTTTAAAAACACAGTAAATTCTCATTTTATTCCGGCTATAAAAATGTTATGCTTTTTTGAAAATTTTGTAAGGCCCTGTGGTGTACCATCCACGTATTTATACATGCACCGTTTAGTCCGTACGAAGTGGGTTCGAACTAGTAAGTCCGGTCATGTATACGGTTGCTAGTTCGACCTAAATTTGTTAGCTCGGTCTTAGTAAGCTCGAGCTAAATATGTGCGCTAGCGGACTAATAAGTCCGGTTCCAAAAATCATGTAAACATTTAGCTCGCTTGTAATTCGAACTAAATTAGACGTTGCCAACTCTTAGATGAGACACGTTACAACACAAAAGGCACAACATGTTAATACAGTGAACAATGAACAACTTAATTCAAGAAAACTAAGAGTAAAATGTAGTAAGACACAAAGAACAAAACAAAGGATATATCAAAAAGAATAGGAACGTAAGTATAAATAAATATAAATCTAAATTAAATGTTCGAAATTGTGAAAAGACACTCTTAGGTACAACTCTAAACAATTGAACGTTTCCGCCAACACATTATTTAAAATAATCGGAGACACTGCTCTTATGTAGTGTCGTATTTGTTCCTTCAGTTCTTGTATTTGTTCCTTCAGTGTATCCGGTTAAATTTCCTTCAAAGAAATATGGCCACAAAATCCCACTTCCTATAATACCCGCCCATTTTATTGTTTGTGGATATTGAATTTGAACCTCAATGGCCTAATTAGGCGTGTCACTATCCCAGTATCTGCAGTTTTGCCTGTTCCCAACGCCTTGTTAGGAAAACGTCGCCTCGTCCTAAAATAAAATCGAATTTGTAAAAAAGTGGGATTTATGCGTATTCTCTCTAATATTTCCTGGCAGAATTGAACACGTCGATCTGGATCATCATCGTTTAACTCATGTATTAAATTAACTTTATACGGATGATACTTGTTGATCCTCAGGATTTTGTGAACTGAAAAATTTGAAATTCAATATTCACCTGCAATTCCTCCGTCGTCGAATGCCGATTGTCATGAACGGACAATAAAACATATAAAATATTTTCATCATTAACACCTCTGGTACGTCCAATTTTCGGAAGATCTCTGACAGCGCCATGCCCTCTATACTTCTCTTCAATCCTGCTTACTGTTGACTTACTGACCTCCTGTTTTCTGTTGCATGTGATCTGAACCTGTTTCTGTTACTGTTCTGAAAGCTGTTTTCCCAGATGGAAAAAGTACCAAAATCCAATCGACAGACAAAACTATTAACCAGAATTTTTTTGGGCGTCTGAAAATTGGGAAAATGTTTTGCCACCTAATTATAGGAATATTAGAGGAAAATGTCGTTCAATCACTTTTACACTAAATGGACCCATAAACAGTGGTGAAAAATAATCGACAGACAATTTCATACCTTACACAGTTTTTGGCCACCCTTAAAGAATTTCCAAAATGTTACTATTTATAAAAAAATCAGAAAAAGCTATTTATTTATCTACCGTGTCCTTTGTGCTGGTGCAATTTTCATTAATATGTTGACCGGAAACCAGGAAAAAAAGCCTTTATGCAGAGCAAAATAATATTTTTTGTTACATTACATTACGGGGGAAATTCTAAAACATCTCCCACGTAAAGCCATTCTAAAACTTACCTATATTATTAATGCATATTTTAGATTAAAATATGTACCGAAGACATGGAAAGTAGCAGAAATGATAATGATCCTGAAACCCGGAAAACCACCAAATGAAGCTTCGTCCTACAGGCCAATCTCCTTGCTCCCTGTAATATCAAAACTGTTCGAAAGAATATTTCTTAAAAGATTAAAACCAATCATTGAAGACAAACACATAATTCCAGACTATCAGTTTGGATTCAGAGAGAGTCATTCAACTATAGATCAGGTCCATAGGATCACAGATGTAATTGAAAAGTCGCTGGAGGAAAGAAAAGTTTGTTCTACCGTCTTTCTTGATGTAGCACAGGCTTTTGATAAAGTATGGCATGAGGGACTGCAGTATAAATTAAGCAAGCTCCTGCCTAATCAGTTCTCACAATTAATGAAGTCTTATATTTCAGATAGAACTTTTAGAATTAAGCAGGAAGACGCTTATTCTGAACTTAAAGAAATCAAGGCGGGAGTACCACAAGGGAGTGTATTAGGGCCAGTCCTTTATCTACTATACACCAGTGATATTCCTGAATTAGAATATGACACGATAGCCACCTTTGCTGATGACACTGCTATAATGGCTGTGGGAAAGGATCACCAAGAAGCGGCAATAAAACTGCAAAAATCAGTTAACAAAATCAACACCTGGACTAAGCAATGGAGAATTAAACTAAATGAGAGTAAATCTGCCCATGTTAATTTCACTAACAAGAGAGACCGACATATCCCTGTTAGCATAAACAATATCCAAGTACCATATGCTGATACAGCAAAATATTTGGGTATAACACTGGACTCTAAGCTACGCTGGAGAGCACATGTCAAAAAGAAAAAGGAAGAATTAGATATCAGATTTAAAAAAATGTATTGGCTGCTTGGACGAAATTCCACACTGTCAATATATAACAAAGTACTTTTGTACAAACAAATTCTCAAGCCCGTATGGACATATGGCATCCAGCTGTGGGGTTGTGCCAGTAAGAGCAATCTAGATATCGCCAAATATCTATCAAATAAATCTATCAAAAAAAAAATCTATCAAATAATCTATCTATCTAATAATAATCTATCTAATAATCTATCTAATAATAATATCTAATCTAAAAAAAATCTATCAAATAGAATATCAAATAGATATCGAAGAGCAATCGCCAAAAGTCACGCACAGCGACTTCATCGACACGTCAATGTCGAAGTCATCCAGCTCCTCGACAATACAAACCAGATTCGAAGGCTCAGGAGGATCAAACCCTTCGAGCTAGTATAATTTTGTATTAGTGCAAAAGCAGAGAACAGTGCCTGTGTACACATTAATATTAGTGTAATTAAGTATTAGAAAAATATAAGGAACACTAGTGAGTAAGTCCTTAGATATAAGTTTTGTAGCAGTAGTAAATTAGGTTAGAAAAATATTACTCATTGATCTAAGTTCAGATCAGATTGTAATTATAGTAAATGCCATTGGTGTTTGTATACAAAAAAAAAAAAACATTACATTGACAAATTAGCCATTTCGCAAATTTGCAGTCCCTGAGGGGGTTGGGATGCTGATTTTGTTTTTCTTTAAAGGTTTTTCTGGTGTTCCTGGGTTTCCGGTTAACACATTAATGAAAATTGCACCAGCATAAAAGACACTGTAGATAAATACACTCCATTCTGCCTTCTTTTAAAATTAGTACATTTTGGAAATTTTTGAAGAGTGGCCAGAAATTGTGTAAGGGATGAAATTGTCTGTCGATAATATTTACCACTGCTTATAGATCCAATAAGCAGGATAATGGTTGATAGATATTGTCCCCCATAATTCCGAAAAGTAGGTGACAAAACATCAAATTTTAGAAAATTCCGAATTTTCAGACACCCAAAAAATATGGTGAATAGTTTTGTCTGTCGATTGGATTTTGGTACTTTTTTCATGTGGAAAAATAATTTGGAAAAGGTTTTGAAAGTTCTCGGAGAGAAAAATTTAAAAAAAAATCGGTTATTTGTCCATAATTTTGAACCGAGTGCAAAAAAAATAGCACTGGGTTTTTATGAGTCCTAGAATGGATTTTTTTTTAGTCTACGTCAATGAATGTTTAATTGTTAAGGTTGCTCTCACTGATCAAAATGTTTTCGAAATTGCTTGCCCTTTAGACCCATACTTTATTATGCCAGATAAGTGCCGCTAACTTTAGAAAACAACAAGCATTGCCAGATGGTAGTAACAACTATAGTGTTTTCGTTTGATATACAAACGACAGCAAAAAATTGTGCGGCATTTTACAAACAAAACCCGTACCAATTACAACAGAAGCGGTGAATCACATCACTATGCAATACAAAAGGATATTTAGTGTAAAATTGTATACCGCCATAATTTCTTGTGAATAAAACTAGGGTCTCCAGTCCGTGGCTTACCATATCGGTCGCTATCCCTCTTCAACTCATATAAATCCCATTTCCCTTCTCGCTCAGTTAGAAGACACCTGCATGAACAAGCCGGCGATTTACTGGCTTTACTGCTCAGTGGCGTATCATCATGCGCAACCAAGGTGAAGTGACTTCAAAAGATGTCTTATAATGTCATATTCATATATGTGCAAAACTTAGTTTTGAATGTATTTAAGATATAATGAAAAAATTTTGCATGCTACGTGCACAAGGTAAGTCTCTTAAGATTGACACCCCCATTATGTCACTTATCCTTTGCCGATTTAACTCATTCAAAAAAGGGGTGGACGCGGTTTTTGATGAATTTTTATAATCTGAGCACGGATATTAAAAATCTCGTAAGATATATAGGGTGGAAAATAAAACATGATTTTTTTAAATGGAACACCCCGTATATTTTTATACCAAAATAATGTCCTTAATTTTCTGAATAAAAAAATATCTAATTGTTATATAATCACTCCACCTGTTCGTGAGATATTTTACTAAAAACTTATCACATTACGGGTGTCAATTATAAAACAAAAAACATATCAAGATACCTCTGGAAACAATGCCATTTATTGAGATAATAAATAAATAATATATAGGTGACAATAACAGTAACGAGTAATAACAATAAACAACATAAGCCTAATAAAAACAAATAAAAGGCAACATTCACAGTAACACAATAGAGTAACACAATTTTATTTATTTACACGTAACGTAACTAAATATTTTCCACGTAACCACCACCATTCTGATAACACATTTGGCATCGCTTTATAAAATTGCTTCTCACCCTTTGAAATATATCACCATTTTGGTTTAATTCCTCAATTTTTACACGTATGCATTCTTTTAACTCATTCATATTATTAAAAACCTCAGTTTCGTATATATCTTGTTTTATCGTACCCCAGAGAAAAAAATCCATAGGTGTTAAGTCCGGACTTTTAGCGGGCCAATGTATAACACCGTGTCTTCCTATCCAAATAGGATATTTTCTGTTTAGGTATTCGGTGACGTTCCTTGCAGAGTGTGGTGGTGCTCCATCCTGCTGCCAAATAACAGATCTGTTGTCCACTAAATTAATATTATCTAAATAATTTTCAACTGGATGTTGAAGAATATCCACATAACGTTGTGCATTTAAGGGCCCATTTATAAATACAGGACCTACAATAGCATCCTTGTGGATGCCACACCACACGTTTACAGTTTGGTATCCTTGTTTTTTTATTTTTTTTACAATATGTGGATTTTCCGCTGCCCAGTAATGTGCATTTTTTCTGTTAAAAATTCCCGCAGTAGAAAAACTGCTTTCGTCAGTCCAAAAGACATGACTTAGAAACTCATCATCTTCCTCTATTCTATCAAGCATGTCTCTGCAGAAGGTTAACCTGTCTTGAAGGTTGTTGTCGTCTAAATATTGAACGGGCAAAATACTATATGGTTTAAAATTATGGAGATGTAATATTTTTATCACACTTCTTTGTGATATATCCAATTCTATTGCTGCGGCATAGGATGATTTGGATGGATTTTCAGCAAAATATAATAACGCGTTGAGTTCTGTGTCTTCTCCTGTTTTTGTTCTTCGCCTTTCCCTTTTCTTGTCTCTCAGAGATTCGGTATTCCTAAACTTTGCATAAATGTTTTTAAAACAATTTTTGGAAGGAGGTAGCCTTTCTCGAAATAACCTAACATACTCCCTCCGAGCAAGAGACTTATTCTTGTTGCACTGAATATAAATTTCAAGTAACTCTTTTCGCTCTTCCAATGAATATACCATTTTCAAAATAACTTGCTTCTTTACGAACACTACGTATTTTTTACGCTAATATCTAAAGAGATTTTACGCTAAAGAGAGTCAACTACTATCTCACAAAAATCTGGATGACATCTGTCAACAAATAAACAATGCAAATATGCATTGTTTCCAGAGGTATCTTGATGTTCTTATTTTATAATTGACACCCGTAATGTGATAAGTTTTTACTAATATCACACGAACAGGTGAAGTGATTATATAACAATTACACATTTTTGGATTCAGAAAATTAAGTACATTATTTTGGTCTAAAAATATACGGGGTGTTCCATTTAAAAAAATCATGTTTTATTTTCCACCCTGTATATTTTACGAGATTTTTAATATCTGTTCTCAGATTATAAAATTTCATCAAAAACCGTGTCTACTCCTTTTTTGAATGAGTTAAATCGGCAAAGGATAAGTGAGATAAGGGGGGTGTCAATCTTAAGAGACTTACCCGGTACAACATCGTGTTCAATTTAACTCTCCAATTTGCAGGATATGTTATTATTTGCACATATAGTTACACTCACATTGGTACTTTTCCCTGTCACTTATTAGTAGCACTATCTACAAAAACTCATCAGAAATTCATATCACTATTCGCTATCTGAAAATAAATCCATTTCACTGTCTTCATTTACATTTATTATGACTGGTTTAACGGGAGTATCCGGAGTATTCATCATAATATCGAGATCCCACATTCTTGATTCCACCTTCTTCACATGGTCTATACATTTTATCCAGTTGGCCGCATTTACTTCTTTGATTGCACCATTGAGAAGTTTATTCATATCAGCTAACTTAAATGTTGTATTTTCTCTAGCAACTTTCCCTTTCATTTGCGCGAAAATAAGCTCAATTGGGTTCAGTTCGCAGTGATATGGAGGCAATTGAATTACCTTAATTCTGCTTGGTCATTTCATCCACTACATACTTCTTAAAAGCTGGAAAATCTTGCCTTGCCAGTGTCGTCAACAATTCAGCTTTAAGTATAGTGAATCATCGCTTTCAATGTTTCCTTCTTCCAGCCAGTCTTTAATTTGCCCTTTACGCCATGAAGTTGTGGGGGCAGCTGTTCTGTTCTACGAGGATGATAAGATTATTGTTTTTATTGTATTTCCTATATTAGGCGCGCGCTACTGAGCACCGCATTCCATTAGTTTGCATATCAAATGAAAGCACTATAAAATGCATGCATAAGAAATGAAAAAGCAGATCAAGGAAAAGCAACGTTCAAAGTGCAAGAAGTTAATACTAGAAGATAATATCGAGAAATCAGAGAAAACACAAACTACAGATTTATTATCGTAATGCAATTGTATATGATTTCTGCAAATTTCTCTCTCTTTCTGACCGAAACTGTATAATAAACTAATAGAAATCCCACATCGATCGCTGAAATAAACAAGTGTAAGAATTCACTCTATTTTTACTACATTATTTCAATCACTTGGCAGGTGAACGGAATTATAATATGTGTAGATTAAACTGCATACAGTCTGGTGCAGACATTTAATTATTTAGAAGTGCAGAAGCAATAAATGGGAACAAGAGCATTTTCCGTGTCTAGCATTTTAATCAAATAAAATGCACCTTTTGTTTCAAATGTACCTTAATGTCGCTGTCATTTATACCTGTCCGCAACCCTTTGTCGCCTTACAGCTCGCAGACATGATGCAAACTATGATTTCAAAGCCGGTCGAAAAAGTATTTTATGTCAAAGCTTTGACTGTTACGTTCCCGTTTTAATCTTTGGCGGCCTCATTACGATACACGCTCCGTTTAAATTCCTCGAGGATTAAATTGTACCTCGAAAAGGAATTATTTGCCAAGGTACGGGACAATTAAACTGCGTAGTGGGTTAGACGCAATAAAAATTAATGTGTCGGGGTTTTTTCGGTAATGAGGAAAATGCTGGAAAAGCAATCTCGAGCAGCATTCACGTACTTTGGACTAGGTATTATATATAAATATAAATAGTATTGTTTAAGTAATTAAGAAAAGACGTCTGTCTAGAATTTTTTTACTTATTTTCTCCAGCAATTTCTAATTTTCGATGGTTAAGTAGAATGTGGTTATTACAGAACTGAAATTCGACCTGACCACTCCGGAGTATTAAGAGAATATTTTTTATTGAATATAACTAACAATAACATGTATGTATTTCAAGTCATGTCACAGCATCGTTATTCATTCATAATAATTCGTTATTCATTCATAATTCCAAGCACATTATGAATGTGCTTGGAATGCTAACCAAAATTATTATTATAATAACTTTATTTACGATAAAATAAGTAAATTTTGCCATTTTAACAATAATGTATGGATTCATTATCTAAATCAAAATAAACAAAATAAAAGAAAATGTAAAATCTAAATATGCCATAACATAAAATCTGATGTGAACGTTTAGCAATAACATTGTCATAAAAACCACCGATTTTGCTCCAAAAGTTACATTAGAATGATATGACAACGGTACCTACTAGAAATGCTGATAATTCCGAGGATAATTAATCCTATCTAACAGGAAATAATTGACCTAGATGATCATACCATGATATATGGTTATAACCCTATAGAGATGACTAAGCAGGGCACTGAAAATAGTGATGCATATAAAAAACAAGGTAATTTTTTTCCATCCGCGCATATCACAAATCCAGTTTGTAGAATAAATAAGAATCTTAGTAACTTGACATATATAAAAATATCTACGAAAGGATCGTTGAAAATATGTCATGTTAGCGGACAGAGCTTAACTAGAAAACTTTAGCAAACTGATTGTTTTCTAAAAAATAAAAACCCTGACATACTATGTATATCTGAACACTGGTTTCAATATGACAACATAGATAGCATAAAATTTTCCAATGATAAAATAGTTAGTCAATTTTCTGTTTGAGCACGTACAGTCGCCGCCTCTCAAATGTGCACGACTTTCCGTTGCCACAGTAATTTTTCTCATTTTTCGTTAATTGTTCTAAAATTGTTCAGTGACGTGACAGAAAATTGCTAATTTGTTTATTTGGCAAAAGTTTGGTAAATAAAATGATTACAAAAAATTAATATTTTATAGCAGATCCATTAGCTGCTAAGACACTTTCCAATCGCCTTGACATCGACATAATTAATGACCTCATATCGTAACTATCCACAAGTTCTTCCCAGCCATCTTCAACTACTTCCCAAAGCTGATTAGCGTTTTGAGGTATGAAACGTTATTTATACATATGTCTAGTTACGTAACCCCAAACGTTTTCGATAGGATTCACGTCTGGACATTTTGCGGGCCAAAGTAAAAGATTAATATCATTATGGCCCATCCAATCTCTTACTATCCATGCGGTATGAACTGGTAAATTATCCTATTAACAAAAATTGTAAATAAGTCCTAAAAGAAGTACCTATCATTAAAAAATTGTTCACCTACTGAAAGATAAAATTCCCAGGAAAAATTTGCGTTTCTGATGGTAACATCACACTTTATAAAATATTTTAATAATTTAGTGTTGTATATCTGTTCTTAATTTTTCAACAAATTCCGTGCCCATGAACACTTATCCACGCCCAAACGCTTAATGAAAAGCGCCCACTGACATTGATGGACCTCGTATAATTTTCCTGGAATCTAGTATTTACGGGTCTATAAACACGGAGCCGTCCACTGTGACAATATGTTTTTTCATCAGAAAATACCACATTATTCCAAAATTCAATGTTATTATCTATCAAGTTATTTACAAACTCCATCCTTCTTTGTTTGTGCTCATTTGAGAGAAAAATTTTAGGGGCAGCAGCACAGTTCTTGAAGTGAGACTGTCTTAACCATTTTTGCACATTGTTTCCGGGGTCTTTCGGGAGACAGACATTAGCAGCTGTTTTGAAAGGCTGTTGTTGAATATATTCAATCAGAGTATTATCTTGAATTTCATTGGAAACGTTACCAATTTCTATTCTTGCTGCCCTTTGTATTCTATGTTCCTCGTACCACGTCTTTTTAATTTTAAATATGCAGCTTTTGCTAGCATTCAAATCAGCGGATACTTCAGCCAGGGATCAATTTTCTTCAATTTTGGCTATAGCCCTCCCCCTTTGCACATCATTTAAATGTCTTGGAATTTTCTATTAAAATTATAGACAAGTCTGACAAGTTATCTGACAAGTTAATTTATTAATATGACATAATGTTCAGAATTAAATTATTTTGACGTATAAATTGACTAATTATGAAACGACTATGATTTAAAGTCACAATCAAAGTGCAAAAATATGTCGTGCACTTTTGAGAGGCGGCGACTGTACATGGTGGGTGCTTAATATTGGTTAATAATAAAATTCGTACAAATGAACTAAATACTTTAAAAAAAACTGTCCGTTGAATATCACATTGAACTATGCGGTGTAAGTTATTTTATTAATGACCTAAGAATCGTATGTCCGTAAAAACTCAAGGGTCCAATTCGGGGCCACTTCTATTCCTACTTTTCATAGATGCCTTATGTTCCCTTATCAACTGTCAGTATTTAATTTTTCCTGATGACATAAAAATGTCTTCTAAGATTGAAACTATAACTGATTGTACCTATATTCAAATAAATTTATTAAAATAGAAGATTGGTGCAATGAGAACAACTTAAGCATGATTGTTTCAAAATGTCACACGAAGACAATCTTAGATACCTTTGCATTACACATTTGACTTATGTCTGTTAAAATGGTGTCAAATTGCTAAGATTTAGGAGTCGCTTTTGATAAGAAACTTACTTTTTCTCAGGTTTTATTGTTAGCAACTGTAACAGAATCGACAGAGTCATAGCATTAAAAACTCTTTATTTTTTATATTAGTGCGGCAGCATACATAATCCCGTATGTTACTTAATGCTACAAGCTAATGTTTTTTTTGTTTTGTATTATGGTCACTCCGGAACATGAGACAGGATGATGGATATCTACAAATCGTGACCAATTCGTGGAATGCCCCATAATCATAATTACGCCAGTAATGGAGTTTCTCTTAACCCTTAGTCCATTAAATCGGCCTCAAAATTACGAAATAAAAACGGAAAACACAAAATAATTGTTAGATGATGTAGGCAAATAGAGCAAACAAGAAAATGCAGCGGCGGGAGCAAAATATTAAATTTACTTGAACACAGCTGCAACAAAATTGTAGCACGAGGTGAAGCATATTATTCCCCCTTCCCTTCCCTTTTTTATTCTAACAAGAATTGGAGTACCTAAAACTAACTTCTCTTTAACATCAAGGACAAAAGTTGTTTTTGGCGGAACTGACTTTCTTAGAAATCACAAACATAGTCACTATTTATATTTGTTCTATTTGAACACATTATATATAAAAGCATTAGGCATAGTTATCCAGAAGATGTTAAACTTTAACATGCATAAAATCTTGTAGAATCTACTAAAACAACTACTTTCCTAGCTATATACTAGAAAATATTGAATTTTGAATTACATGTAGAACAGAACAGAATAGAATATATATATATATATATATATATATATATATATATATATATATATATATATATATATATATATATATATATATATATATATATATATATATATATATATATATATATATATATATATATATATATATATATATATATATATATATATATATATATATATATATATATATATATATATATATATATATATATATATATATATATATATATATATTAAATATTGAGTCTACTTAATTACTCTGATGCAAAGGAATTGTGAAAAACAAATATTTATTGAAGATAATGTGCAGTTATTCCATACCTAAAATTGTTCATGGGTCTGTTATAAAAAAGAACAATTTGAGTAGGTACTGAAATGGATAGGGTTGAACTAAGGTGGTTCAGTGATATGGTCGCATCGCGGTGAAAAAATGCAACAAGACGACCGTTTCTGGTCAGACATGTCTTCGCATAAGCTGTCTGCGATCGTCACAAGGCCGTTCTCCAGGTTTCTCGTATTGTTTAACACCTGCTGCCCAGTCAAACGTGATTAATGTTGGGTCTGCTCGGGCTTAATTTTGTCGCGTATCAGTGGCCCAAGGTAGACGATTCAATTAGGAAAATGCTTCGTCTCATACACCAATTACTAAGCTAATATACTAGCAAAGAAATAATAAAAATATTAAGTATACGTTTACTTTGTTATTTGTATCTTAATTTTAATTGCCTTTTACGATGGATGCAACAATTTAACAAAATTAATAACCAGTAAAATAAGCGTAAAAAGCGATAGGTAATTATATTATGGTTTCCAGTGGCCACTCGTGGTATTTTGAGGGGTAGGCACAAACAATAAATAAAATAACCAGAATCAAACTCCGCAGCAAAATTAATTATACCCTTATGAATACCTGGATTAATAAGTAATTTATGTGTTCAGATAAAAATAAACACAGTAAATCAAGCAGTAAACATACCACAATCTGCACAATAAGATTAAAACTATTCTGTACTGTCACTATATTATCTAGTTCTAGTGCGAAACCGATTCTAAAACCGGTAAACTATGACAAAAGTTTGTAAACTCTGTTGTGTAAACTCTCGATCTCGCGACGAAAGAAAACCACGCCACAGACGGCCTAACTTCACTACGACTAAGGGGTAAGGGAACAACGAAACGTGACTCCTGGCCGGCTTAATTCGGCGAATTTCTTTCCGCCGCAGAATGTTGAATATGGTAAAATATGAGTCAGATTTGTAGTCAGTCAATTTCTTAAAAAATAGGCAAAAGTGTGCTAATAAGTAATAATTAAGCTAATAAGTAAAATAAGTAATAATTTCTTTATATCACGGTTGCATAATTCTTTTAAGTACCATGGAACAACTCCCAAATTCAAACGTCTAGGTATAAGAAAAGGGAAAATGATAAGTATGCAGCCAACAAGTTCAGCTAGAAGAAAATCTGCGATGGGTGGCAAAAAACATTCTTTAGGTGGTAGAACGGCTTGGTAAAATCCTAAGCACCCCATTCTCTTCAAGAATGTGTTAATATGAATATAGGCTTATGTGAAAATAAGTTCAAAAAATGATCTCTATTTTATTTTGGTTAGTTATTTTTTATCATTTATAAGTCAATGAAAAATAATGATATTACAGTACGTATTTTTATTTTTTGTCTTCAAATATCTCTTATGAATCAATAAAATAATTACTAAATTAAAAAGTTATGCTTTCAGCATTAAATTAAAAAGCTACATTTTAACCTCAGTGCTACCTAACTGGAAATTATCTGAAGGTAAGAAACAGCAGACGTTCTAGACCTAGACTGCCTGCTGTTACTATCGTCGCCGGAAGCAATTCGGAAATTTAGCGCGTCTGCTGTTAGTGTATATGCCCCCGGCACTAACCACACAAATTAGATTGAAAGAGAGCATAAAAAAATATAAAAAATCAAAATATTCTTTAAAAAATACACTCAAATTTAAAAGAATAAAAAATATATCCATAAAAGACAAACAAAATAAATATTAAGTAAACAAAAGAGGAATTAACAAACAAAAATTACATACCTATCTAATAAAATAGAATAGAAATAAATTGACAAATAAAATGTGTCTTTAACATAAGGGTAGTTTTCTAAGAGTGGTTCATTATAAAACTGGGTACCTAATTACCGTTTAAAAACCGGTCGTTGGATCTGTTATGAATTATAATTATAATATTACAATAATAATTTAGGAGAGCCGTGAAAACTTGCATAAAACTTTTGTAGCAAAATTATTGAAAAGGATCACTATTACGTCAAATATCAATGTCCGGTACACATATATATATATATATATATATATATATATATATATATATATATATATATATATATATATATATATATATATATATATATATATATATATATATATATATATATATATATATATATATATATATATATATATATATATATATATATATATATATATATATATATATATATATATATATATATATATATATATATATATATATATATATATATATATATATATATATATATATATATATATATATATATATATATATATATATATATATATATATATATATATATATATATATATATATATATATATATATATATATATATATATATATATATATATATATATATATATATATATATATATATATATATATATATATATATATATATATATATATATATATATATATATATATATATATATATATATATATATATATATATATATATATATATATATATATATATATATATATATATATATATATATATATATATATATATATATATATATATATATATATATATATATATATATATATATATATATATATATATATATATATATATATATATATATATATATATATATATATATATATATATATATATATATATATATATATATATATTCGTAATTGTTAATTCAAGTTTCTTACTAAATCCCACTAAACAAATAAATTACCAAATTTCTGCATTGGGATTGCTAGGTCGCCGTGAAGTCGGCACAAAATCTACCCGTAGACTGTAGGGGTGGGGAGTAATTCGCGCCGGTATTTGATTACGTCGTAGTGTTCGTGTGCATTGGTAGAACAGACTACGTGTAAAAACGACCTGATAAACAAATCTTTGAAGTTGGCCAAATTACATACAACTACCAACTCGTCTCCAATATTTGAAATTCCAGACTCCCGGAGACTGCTGGCCATTTTATTCTTGTTGTCTAAGGCTGTTCCAAACGCGAAGGCTAAACAATGCACGTGATTTTACATAATTACACTTCTATTAATTAGTTCAGAAGCGCTCCGTGTATTGCTTCTGTTTGCCTCCCTGCTGAAAGTTTGCCTGTTTGTGTATTTATGCCGGGGATATTTGCTCTAGTTGCACATTGTTGTAGCGTTAGAGGAAACTAATGGTTGGCTGCCGCTGCGGAGGTGTAATTGATTATGGCGACGTCTTTTTAGGTACAACAGACGCTCGATTAGTTTCCGACTCTAAAATAATCTCACCAGAACAGCCAGGTTTGGAATCTTGCAATTAAAACTCAGTGCAGTTATCACTATGTTCCTTGTATAAATTCCTGTTCCTTGTAGTAATTATTTTTTTCCTTATAGCCTTTACGAAAAAAAAATTATCGTCCCATGTATAAGTTTGTATCATAGATGTATGAGACATTCAAAAATTTCAAAGGATACCTACAATTGCCGCAATGGAAGATCGGGGCAGTATAACTTTTCTTACAGCAAGCTAAAATCGTCACTATTAAGGCGCTTTCATTCAACAATTTGTTATGTTTTGATAGAACATACTAATAACTAATCAATTTTAACGTAAAACCCATCAAAATGTTACACTAAATTAAAGAATAACTGTATTACTTCTATTTCAAGAATTATTGCTGACCCCACTTTACCACAAAATGTTCGATGGTATTAAGCATCCAAATGAGTGCCAATGATGCCGATGTGACACGGCCGAACGTGTAAAATGGATCCATAATATTTCAATGGGAAACATTCTTATTCTGCATCACATTCACCATCCAATTGTTTTATGATATTACGAAATGTATATAGTGTGATCAATATTTTGTTATACTACATGATAGTGTCATAATGTGATGGACGATGAATATAAAATGATGTGTTTTTCCGTGACGTGGATAACCAAAATACCATTACAGTTAAGCTGGAACCTAGCACGTCTTCATCTCAAGCATTGGCTGATACGCAACTTAGCACGTCTTCATCTCAAGTACTGGCTGAACAACAAAAGCTAATTTATTCAAAGAGAGTAGCCGCAAAATAGAATCTTCTACTTCAAGCAACAAAAATGTTACGAACGTCAAAAAAAAGTTTCCTCCGGCCCAAATTGGTGATACTGTAAGAATTCAAGTCCCTGATGTCGACTGTGGTCGTACAGACCCTCGAAATATATTACCGGTTGTTGTTGGAATAGAGGATTCAGGCTTTTATAAATTAGCACCCAAAAAGGGTACCTTGAAATAGCTTTTCACCCGTAATCAGTTCGTAATTTGTAAAGAAAAGTTACTTTCCATGGATGAGGTTTCGATTCAAGAAATGTCGCTAAGAGAAGCAGCTTGTGCGAATTCAAAACGTGGAGGGCAAGGCTATACACGTTGCAATTGCAAAAGGAAGTGTTCGACGCCTAAATGCAGCTCTAAATGCAAAGGCAATTTGAAGTATCATGGTAGTTTAGGTTATTGCAATAAATAAAAATGTCGTACATTTTCTTGTTTTTTTTATATTTCAGTTTATATATTAAAATGTATGTGTATGTTTATTATATTGACATTATTTTAGCTGTATTTCGTGATTTGCAGTATTCTATTGTTTGTTTTAAATTCAATAATTTCCTTAAGTTTTTTGGAAAACTTTTCCTGTCGTTTTAATAAATAAATATTACCTATAGTTTTATTTTGGTTTCCTTTATTAAAAAAATGTTTCTTTTCAACATACACCATGAGTACATGGTACATGCTGAATGTCGACATTCGCAAGTGTAAGTTACAAATAATGATATTTCACCGATATTTCGGTTATACGCCAAGCAACTTAGAGAATGTTGACATTCACTGGTGTATCTCGACATTCACCGGATTTCGGTGTTTCACAGTAACACCGGGATGATGATTACGGGAAATCATATTTTTATTCCAAAACCCCTTCCCCTCGTTACAGCGCTATAAAGGTGGAGTAGAAAATGGCTTTTATTTAGTTAGTGATAAAATTACAGTTTGTGATTGTAGTATTCAACCTGCAACTTTTTTGTCTCTTGAGTTTGCTTCAAAAAATTTATTAGTTCATAAAAAAATCAAGATTTTAACATCCCCTTTCCAATAAATTCACCGAGGGGTTATAATTCGGTGAAACAATTACGTAGGCTGTTGTCAAATAAAATTGTCATTATGGTAAGTATTGCCATTGTTCTTGTTCTCTCTAATCTTTAGAGAGTTACAGTCTAAAGAGAACACAAACAAATTGTATTTATTTTAACTGTAAACTTGACGATAAATTAGCAAAAATTCTAATGTTTTTAATTTTTATAAAACTCTACAAAGAACAAGAACAATGGCAATACTTATCATCATGACTTAATTTAACAACAGCCCACTCGACTGTTTCACAGAATAAGAATCCCTTCGTAAATTTATTTGAAAGAGAATATGTATTTTGTGTATAATTTTTATTTTTTTTAAAGAAAACTATCAATTTTGCGAATAAAACTCAAGAAATAAAAAAGTTCCAGATTGAAGCCATCTATGCATATAAATAAAGTAAAGAAATATCAACCTTAAAATGTTCTGATGATAAATATTATAGGGGTTGGTTTTTTACCCCTTTGTAACAATATGTCAAGGTTACAAAAACTGTCACAAATTGTCATATTATCAGCGAAAGTTATCAGACAAATTTGAAACTTCCTAATTCATCCATAGTGGAGAAAATAAATAAAGAAAATTTTTTACCCCAATTTTAGAGGGCTGTAACATGGAGGGGAAGAGGTTTTGGAAAAAAAATACATGCAGATCCCCTCGGATGTTCAAAAAGAAAATTACTACGTTCTAATAAAAATACTATTCTTTTTCATCTATTCTTTGTTTTCTTCTTTGTTTACTTTTAGTTTTCTTGAGTTAAGCTGTTCATTGTATTGTGTACTGTGTTTTTATTAATATTTTGTTCGTAATAAATTAAATGTGTTTGGGAACAATATTGCATCTTCCAATTTTCAGAGAAAAAAATATTACGCCCATTGTTTCTCTAAAAACAAAAATTACTTTACAATTCCTTGTTCAATTATGAAGAAGAAAACTTTCTTCAGATTTTATCGTTCTACGTAAAGTTTTTGTATAAACAAATAAAAACCATTTTAATGCATGTTCATTTATCATTTTGTCATAATAGCATGTCCATTTTTTACAAATTGAAGGGTTTGTTTCAAGGGCAAAAAACAAGTGTTTTACAATAAGTTTCACTATTCGTACCAACCAACGCCAACATTCTGTAATATATATATATATATATATATATATATATATATATATATATATATATATATATATATATATATATATATATATATATATATATATATATATATATATATATATATATATATATATATATATATATATATATATATATATATATATATATATATATATATATATATATATATATATATATATATATATATATACATACATATATATATATATATATATATATATATATATATATATATATATATATATATATATATATATATATATATATATATATATATATATATATATGTATGTATATATATATACATATATATATATATATATATACATCTATATATATATATATATATATATATATATATATATATATATATATATATATATATATATATATATATATATATATATATATATATATATGTATGTATATATATATATATATATATATATATATATATATATATATATATATATATATATATATATATATATATATATATATATATATATATATATATATATATATATATATATATATATATATATATATATATATATATATATATATATATATATATATATATATATATATATATATATATATATATATATATATATATACATATATATATATATATATATATATATATATATATATATATATATATATAGGGGAATTGTGCCTGAGATGGCATACTTTTTGTTTGACCTGTTTTTTTCAAGAAAAAAAAAAATTTATAGTACATAAACAGTCCAGTGTATTTTTGAATTCATTTTTTACATTCGTTTTGCATTTATTTGCAAATATCGCAAATGAACTGCTTCACTCTTTTGCTGACTACGGCACATTCGCAATGACACCATCTCTTGCACTTCTGACAGCGAATCCAGTCTTCACTAGCGCGAGATAAGGAATAGAGCTCATTACAGTAGAGGCAGGCAGCATCGTCTTCTTCGTCAACGTCTACTGGAAAGCCTTCCATTTCTTCTTCAGTTTCATCATCTATTACTAATTTCCTTTTTGTTGCCCTAACAGATTTTCGCAACATTGCTGCTTCCTTTTCTGCAACAGCTGCTTTGGCCATTTCAATTTCAGGTGTGTTGTTGAGTACACCACTCTTTCCACCCCTTCTCCGTTTATAATTTTTCGTCTTTACAGAAGAAACGGGCAGCGGAGAGATCAGTTCTATGGATATATTATTTGGACTTTGCGAACTAATATCATTTGATAGATCAGCTGAAGGTTGAGAATTTAGATAACCATTTTGATTTT
The DNA here is from genome assembly GCA_964058915.1 of Tetropium fuscum. Lineage (NCBI taxonomy): Eukaryota > Metazoa > Arthropoda > Insecta > Coleoptera > Cerambycidae > Tetropium > Tetropium fuscum. The sequence continues at coordinate 538,835 of CAXKVY010018457.1, read as the reverse complement.
CTTTAGACCCGGATGGCTGTGGGTTATCAAAGTCATTGATTTCCGTTGAGATTAAGTTTTCTTGCTGATCAGTAACTTTCGCCGGTTGAAACATCCATTCTGGAAAGATATCTTTATTCAGTGGATATATGCCAGTCTTAGAAAATGAGTTGACAGCATTTTCTACTGTTGCAGCTTTATTGTAAGCTTCTTTCAGTATACCACCGACTTGAAAGTGTGTCACCATTCTTCCAGGATTAGACTTAAGCCAACGAAATAGTTCTTGATTGTAATATGTCATTAGTGGGCCGAAAAAGCAAACATCTAAAGGTTGCACCCTGTGGGTGCAATGAGGAGGAAAACAAAATATTACAATACCGTTGTCTTTTGCATATGTCAAAGCTTCTAAATTTTTGTGGCTACTGTGTCCGTCCAAGAGAAGAAGCACTTTATTTGTAACAGATGGCTTGACATATTTTCCAAATGTTTCAGATATTTCAAAAAAGTTTCCCCTGTCATCCACCCAGTTTCTTGAGCTAAACCCAAGGCTCCTACCGGAGCATGATCCATAAGTTCATTTTTCATATTTTTCCTTGGAAACAGTAGGACAGGTGGTACGTAAGTTCCAATTGCGTTAAGGCAGCATATAACTGTAAGGTGTTGGCCTCTCTCCGCACTGGTTAAAACACCAACTTGCTTCCTACCTTTAGTTGCCAAAATGTTAGAATTTCTTGATGGAACTGTTGAGAGCCCAGACTCATCCATGTTGTATATATTTTCAGGAGAGAATTTGTGTTCATCTATCACTTACTCAAGACCATCAAAATATTTCTTAATCTGAACTTTGTTAAATGCACGGGCACTTGCAGCTGATGTTGCCTCGGGTGTACGAAGCGAAATAGAAGGATTTCGTTTACGGAACCCCTTTAACCAATCCCAGCCTGCCATTTTCTTCTCCTTTGAAAACCCATTTGGAATGTTCTTTACTGTGGCAATTTCATAAGCAAGCCTCCGAATATCTAACGTTGTGAGTCCAAAAAAACGAACTTCTAATTCTTTTACATGGCGAACTAATTCATTTTCCAACTCGACATTAAAAGTTGGAACATGTCCTCCTAAGTAACCCTTATTGGATCCACGATCATCTTTAGCACGTCTTCTCAATGTTGTCTGCGGTACATTAAACGTTTTTGATGCCAAAAGCCATCCCATTTGGTTCTTTTTAATTGCGTTAAGTGCTTCCGTCATATTTTCTTCATTCCAACTTTGGCGGTCTGACTTTCGGACTTATTGACCGACCATTGTGATAAAAATCTGTAAAAAATAGGAAAAACTTAGCGATATATTAATTAGGGGTGACATGGCATACTTCCGGGTGAGACGGCATACCACGTCATCTTACCCTCGTCAATTATATGCCATCTCACCCTGAAATACTTCATTTACTTTAGACATATGTTGCCGAATTGCACTTACATTTTTGTAATATCTTTTGCGACAGTTGTGTACAGCATTTACAAATAAACACTGCCACATTAACAAATTTTAGCAAAACTTTAAACGCTCGAAGTAAAAAACACAGGCAGGAGACTCAACAGAAAACTTTCCACGTGCCGAGAGCATACAACACACCGTACTAACTCCATCGATAGTTCCAAGTGAACTAAATAACACAGAGACCGCTAGGTGTCCAAGTGCATCTACACGAATGCACATAGTTGCCAAATTTACAGTGATCTCCCTAAAAACGCTAATATGCCGTCTCACCCTGATATGCCATCTCAAGCACAATTCCCCTATATATATATATATATATATATATATATATATATATATATATATATATATATATATATATATATATATATATATATATATATACAATATAATTACCTAACTGAAAATAATAGTAAAATAAATAATAATAATAACAATAACAATACATCAAGACTAAACCATGTATTACAATAGGCTTATTCAATTCTATGCAACACTGGGATTACCTAAAAAAAACAAACACAGTAATAAATACGAGGAATATAAACAATATCGTAATATAGTAAATAAATTAGTAAAGAATATAAAGAATAATTATTATAAAGACAAATTAATAAACGCTAAAAATAATTATAAAAAATTTCGGAAATAGTAAATATGAAGCCTCAAAGAGTAACAAAAATAGGAAAGGAGAGTTCATTGTAAGCAACGGTGATAATGGTATTAATAATAAATAAAGACCAAGCCGATTTCTTATCATAATTTTTTTTGCTAACTGGTCAAAACATGGTAGCAAATATTAAAGAAATTCTAGTATGATATGAGTATGTGTAGTATGAATATTAGTTGTGAAATTAATATAGTTGCACCGTATCAATAAAGTATCAAATAATTGACATTTTTTCATACCCTCAGTGGAAAGGTCTCAGTGGAAAATTAGAAGATTATAGTCACATGATATACTCAAGAAGAATTACAGGTTTCTATGTAAGTGCGAATGAGTGAATCATGAGCCTCTTGATATTTTCAAAACGTTGTTGCCTCAACAGCTTAAACTGCTGCCAGTAATCCAAGACGATCTCATTCTTGCCAAGTTAAAGCACCTATGTAATGGCGGATTTGGAAAACTCGAGTAGTCGGAATTGCCTCACCCAGACATCGGCGTAAATCAGTCTGCATTTCAAATCCGTCTCTTATACGTTACCTGTAACGATTTATGCTGATACTTCCGCAGGTGTACCAACGCGTAGATACCTACCGCTATTCTGGGGCGAAATTGCAACGAAAATGTTCTCCATTTGTCATGGCAGTAATTTGTCATTGTTATGCTAGTTGGGATATATTGTTTCTTCTATAAATCATAGTTACTCCAAATTGTATGAATCAAGATGGATGTTCCTAATTATTGCCATAACAACTGGAAATTTTTTGAAATATAACGATCTTTCGTGATATTAATAATGAGGCCAATTAGGAGAGGCAAAAAAGTTTGATTGTAGGTAACGTTAATTAAGTTTGTGTTGTACCTGAATTCAAGTTTTAATAGTATTTTAAATAACAAGTTTCGAAAACGAATGTTTTCACACGAGTGAGAGAGTTTGGTGACGTTCACAAGTCGAATGAGTGAAAATATGTTTTCAAACGTGTATACGGAAATTAGCAAAAATAGAAGAAAAAAAATATAAGCTGATATTTTATGAATCGACAGTTGATAGGGGTATGATACAAGATCAAAAAGTTCACATCCCTAACTGGTGAGCTTCATCCCTGATATTTTGAGAATTAAATTTTCTATTAAACATGTCATATAGGTCGTTTCTAGATTATTAAGAATGTTTGCGTCAATCGACGGCAAACTTTGGGGTAGGTAACAAAAACGCTTTTGGATGGAAACACTATTTATCCAGCCTTGTAATACTGTTTTGTAGCTAAATACAATTATGCCATATCCCAAAATAAAATATTTTTAACAAAAAAACAAAACCTACTTCAGAAAATCAATTAAACTGCACTAAAAAGTAAAAAGTGTAGTTTTTTAGATTAGATTTTTTGTCAGTTTTGTTTTTTCGTTAAAAATATTTTTATTAAGTTAGTGGAAAATTTACTGGATAGGGGTGGAACCTTTGATGTAACTGTAACACTCGGAGTAGTTTCCACAAACACCAAAACACTTTCACTTCGCTCGACGCGTTTCGCCAACCAAGTTGGCATCATCCGGAGACGATTAAAACTAATCTTAAATTACAAAATCTACCATATTTATATTATTTTTCCGGTGACGTCACTAATGATATCACCGTGAAATTTACGCGTGACTAATCACGCTTCAATGATCGGTTGCTAAGCAACGCGTAAAGCGGGCTACGGTATGATATCACCGTCAAATTTACGCGTGACCAATCACGCTTCAATCATCGGTTGCTAAGCAACGCGTAAAGCGGGCTATACGGGATAGGTTCCTTGTCGCTATTCATACTACTATTACACTTTACAATTTCTATGCTCTCAAATGCATCCAACTGCCTATTATTGGTCACATTTCTAACTAATCTTAAATTACTAATATCTATTCTATGATTGTTGTCAAAAGCATGTTGTGCAATACTAGACTTATCTGTTCTTCCATATTTTAGATGAGCCATATGTTCTTTAAATCTGGTGTTAATTGACCGTCTCGTTTGTCCAATATATTTTCGGTCACAATCATTACAACTAATTTCGTAAATCCCAGACCTTTCATTTGGAACAATTTTATCCTTTGGATTGTCTAAAAGTTGTTGTAATTTGTTGCTCGACGAATGAATCGCTGTTATACCCACGTTTTTGAAAACCTTACTCAAACCATGAGTAAACCGGGGTTCGTACGGGATGGATACATATTTTGGAGCCTCTATGTCCTTTTGAAAGGTCGTAGAATTACGAAGTGTGTCTTTAAATTTACGCTTCCTAATTAGTTTTTCAACTATATCTCTAGGATAACCATTACTTACAGCTATATCTTTAATTAATACTTTTTCTTTTTCAAATCTCTCATTACTGAGAGGGAAACTTAGTAAACGATGGACAAGAAAATTGAAACTTGCCATTTTATGTTGATAGCAGTGGTGAGAGTCATTAGGGATATATCTGATCGTACTGGTATCTTTTCTATATATATATCAAATTCTAACCTATTATCAATATTTTTAATTACTAATACATCTAAAAATGAAAGTTTTCCATTATTTCCTAGTTCATATGTAAAATTTACAGAAGTGAAACGACTATTTAATTTGGAAATGAAGTTTTCTACATCCGCAATCTTAGTGTCAAACACGGCAAAAATGTCATCCACATACCTAAGCCAAATCCTAGGAAAATACTCGAATTCTTCTTTTGCTTCAGTTTCAAAACGACTCATGAAGACATTAGCAATGAAAGGCGATAAACAGTTACCCATTGCGGTTCCTTTATGTTGTTCATAAAACTTGTCATTGAAACGGAAGCAATTTTGTTTCATACAAAGTTTTGTAAGGTTTATATATTCTTCTATTACTTCTCTTCTATAGTTGTTTAATTCGAGTAAATCCTCAAGATAGTCCAAGGTCTGTGGAATTGGTACACTAGGAAACTGAACAAACATCAAAGGAAATCAAAATTTCACCCTCTTGCAATTGAATATTCTTGACCTTATCAATGAAATCATTCGAATTTTTAACTGAAAAACTAGGCTGTGCAATGGGCAAACTTTCAAATTCCTTAGTCAACCATTTTGATAAGTGGTAAGTCGGAGATCCAATAGACGATACTATTGGACGCACCGACTTCCCTGGCTTATGAATTTTTGGTAGACAATACAATCTAGGTACAGTAGGGTTAGACACACGTAACCCATTCTTAACAGGTGGAGTAATAAGGTTGTTACATGATTTGAGGACATTTTTCATTTCAGTGGTCATTCTTGGTAAAGGGTTTCTAGTAAGTTCTTTATAAGGACCATTACTAATTAGGTTGTTTACCCGTTCATAATAGTCCTCTTTATCTAAAATAACAACCTTATTACCTTTATCTGCTTTTAAATAAAAACAGTCTTTTTCGCGCAATCTTTTGATAGTCTCTCTAGTATTCTTTGAGCATGACTTTCTATTGCCTACGTTAGTCATTATATTTTTAGTAATTTGGTTCCTACAAGCCACTCTGACGAGACCCTTGGATGAATCAGGCAGATATTGAATTGAACTTTCAATCCCTGCCACGACATCATCCAAAATCTTATCAGAAGGGGCTATAGCAAAGTTTAAACCCTTGTTTAGAAGGTCAAGTTCTTCTTTATCAAAAGAGTGTGACGAGTGATTTCCCACAATGTCAACGACCTTCCGAGGAACATTTTTTGGTACATTAGTAATCAATTTTTTAAATTTTTTATTTTGTGAAGACAGTTTTTTGATAAATTTCGCATTGATTGATAAAAACATGTTCCTCTGAAATTCGCACCATTGTTCATAATCTAAATTATTTAACTTAAAAGTAAGCTTCTTGTAAAGATCATATACTTGTATCTCAAGCATACTCCGTTTACTGTACATATAATTGATTTCTAAATCCAGCCATTTTTGTTTTGCAAATAAAGCAACCTTATTTGAAATATTCGAACAATTTGGAATTTTAACTTGAATGAAACTCGGAAAAACAGAATGACGTTTACAGGATTTTAGAAACCAAATATCAGAACCTAATTTTAGTACTATACTTGCGATAGAGATTCAGTTCCGTTGACCGTGAAGTCATCTTACTACTGGATAGGGGTGGAACCTTTGATGTAACTGTAACACTCGGAGTAGTTTCCACAAACACCAAAACACTTTCACTTCGCTCGACGCGCGTTTTGCTTGGATCTCCGACTTACCACTTATCAAAATGGTTGACTAAGGAATTTGAAAGTTTGCCCATTGCACAGCCTAGTTTTTCAGTTAAAAATTCGAATGATTTCATTGATAAGGTCAAGAATATTCAATTGCAAGAGGGTGAAATTTTGATTTCCTTTGATGTTTGTTCATTATTTCCTAGTGTACCAATTCCACAGACCTTGGACTATCTTGAGGATTTACTCGAATTAAACAACTATAGAAGAGAAGTAATAGAAGAATATATAAACCTTACAAAACTTTGTATGAAACAAAATTGCTTCCGTTTCAATGACAAGTTTTATGAACAACATGAAGGAACCGCAATGGGTAACTGTTTATCGCCTTTCATTGCTAATGTCTTCATGAGTGGTTTTGAAACTGAAGCAAAAGAAGAATTCGAGTATTTTCCTAGGATTTGGCTTAGGTATGTGGATGACATTTTTGCCGTGTTTGACACTAAGATTGCGGATGTAGAAAACTTGATTTCCAAATTAAATAGTCGTTTCACTTCTGTAAAGTTTACATATGAACTAGGAAATAATGGAAAACTTTCATTTTTAGATGTATTAGTAATTAAAAATATTGATAATAGGTTAGAATTTGATATATATAGAAAAGATACCAGTACGATCAGATATATCCCTAATGACTCTCACCACTGCTATCAACATAAAATGGCAAGTTTCAATTTTCTTGTCCATCGTTTACTAAGTTTCCCTCTCAGTAATGAGAGATTTGAAAAAGAAAAAGTATTAATTAAAGATATAGCTGTGAGTAATGGTTATCCTAGAGATATAGTTGAAAAACTAATTAGGAAGCGTAAATTTAAAGACACACTTCAGAATTCTACGACCTTTCAAAAGGACATAGAGGCTCCAAAATATGTATCCATCCCGTACGAACCCCGGTTTACTCATGGTTTGAGTAAGGTTTTCAAAAACGTGGGTATAACAGCGATTCATTCGTCGAGCAACAAATTACAACAACTTTTAGACAATCCAAAGGATAAAATTGTTCCAAATGAAAGGTCTGGGATTTACGAAATTAGTTGTAATGATTGTGATCGAAAATATATTGGACAAACGAGACGGTCAATTAACACCAGATTTAAAGAACATATGGCTCATCTAAAATATGGAAGAACAGATAAGTCTAGTATTGCACAACATGCTTTTGACAACAATCATAGAATAGATATTAGTAATTTAAGATTAGTTAGAAATGTGACCAATAATAGGCAGTTGGATGCATTTGATAGCATAGAAATTGTAAATTGTAATAGTAGTATGAATAGCGACAAGGGACCTATCCCGTATAGCCCGCTTTACGCCTTGCTTAGCAACCGATGATTGAAGCGTGATTAGTCACGCGTAAATTTCACGGTGATATCATTAGTGACGTCACCGGAAAAATAGTATAAATATGGTAGATTTTGTAATTTAAGATTAGTTTTAATCGTCTCCGGATGATGCCAACTTGGTTGGCGTAACGCGCGTCGAGCGAAGTGAAAGTGTTTTGGTGTTTGTGGAAACTACTCCGAGTGTTAGTGGAAAATTTATTAATTTAAAATTTGTTTCTATACCCTAAATTTTAATAATTTTTCACATTTTGGCCTTACTAGTTTTGATAAATGCGCCAACCATCGCGATTCCATCCCTCACATCAGATTAATTTGCTAGACTGCTTCTCAACATTCAGCACTGATTTTGTTTGTCTTTGTAGTTGGCGGTGCAGCCCGAGAGCAAACAAAACAGCATCTACGCGCGTCAAACTTTAAGCAAACTGTCTTTAAGGATGCCAAGCACAATGCCAAAGGCTCCCAGCATAGCGTCTGCTCTTTAATAGTCACCTAACCAACCCTGCCGTGAGTTATCGGGAGAAGGGGTAGACAGCCATTCGCCTTCATTTGTAATGCACATAGTCTGATTCGAACGGAAATTGTCTCTTAATTACCACCCTCACGCTAATTAATCATCTATATTTCAGACATAATTGCCAGGCGATGGTTCTGAACTTGTGGACACGAACACGTGGAGATGAATCGAAGTTCAACGCTGGAATAATAATGAGTTATTTAGTCACGTAATGTGTACAAGGTATGATTATGAAACTGACATTGCAGCTGCTACTTGATTATTGCAGCATAAAAGTTAACAGAACGCTGGTCACTATGGAATTGGACCCAGAAATCTCGTATAATAAGTCACAGATAATAATAATCGTATTTATTTACATAAACTGCAAATACATAAACGTAGAATGTAAAATAATAAAAATAATATTAAATAAATTATACTTGATAAGTGTCATTTGTTTCGAGAACACAAATTAATATACAATCGAAACATGACTAACATTACATAACATAATATAAACATTTATATATTGCATAATAATAACAAACAGAATACCAAAAAATATTTGCTGTACAAGTTTAGTGGTAAAAATCTACTCGTAAATAAAATTTGAATAAAATCTATAGCCGTTATAACATACCAGAAGAATTAAGCCTGAAACCTGGCCAATTTTGTAAGATTGTCCTTTTTTTCAAATTAAGCGTCTCTCCGAGAACTTTTTTAGTACTTTTACATATATTCCAACTTGCAAAACCGCTTCACGAAATCATTACTTTCAGTCAAAATTTATCTCGAACTATTAAAATCACTATATCGTAGTATTTTAGCTAAAAAGCAACCAACTAAATAATCTAAAAACAAATGACATAGTTGAGTGGTCGAATAAATATGGAATACCAATTGAAGAAGGGCTAATAAAGACACAATTATTATATTGCCAAAATGAACAAAAGAGAAAAATATACGTTGTTGACGAGTTAATAAGAGAGTAGGTATGGACATGAAGTGCTTCGAAATCCACATTATCAGTGTGAATTTAACGCGATTGAATTAATATGGGCAAACTGCATATCTTATTACAACAAGCATATTGGTAAAGATGGATATGGGATAAGGTACTCGTGATGTGGTAGAAGGCGCTGGATCAAGTAAATGTTGAAACGTGGAAAAAACTGAATAAGACATACTAATGATATAATAAATAAGTGGTATATTAGAGTCATAGTAGGTAGATGAAGTCCAACCCCTAATTATTAATTTAAATTAATATACAGATACAGCAGACTCCGATACAGAAGACAGCGAGTGATGTTAATTAATTTAAATTTTAACAAACTTTTTACTCTAAACCATAGGTTTAGACCATACCACAATACCATTTATGCATGTCTATAACGCCGCTACATCTTGCCTGCACAGATCGATGGCGACATCACTCTATTTGAACACGAAATTAATCGTTAGCAAGAAAAACAATGATTGTATTACCCTGTATTATATATGATACAGAAGAAATTCTTAACTTTAACTTATCAATACATAACACAGAATTTATTCAGTAATACTCATTAATTATTGTTTTGTTCAAGTTCCCGTTTAATTGTATTCCGTATCACGTCCGAATCAATTAAAAATAACATGACAGGCCCCAGTCTGTCATAAAATGTAATTGTTAATATGTACAGTTAATAAATAACAAAGGTGTATTTTCCATTATATTCATTTATTCATTGCTTACCCACATGTGATATTTATTTAGTTTTTTCCTAACATTTATTTTTTCCCACCAACCAATACATTCGTTAAATTATATAAAAACATACAACTAGTTCAAATTCTCACAGTTCAGACCGTTATATATAAACTTGTCATATCAACTGACTTTTCATGAATTAATATCGAAAATCTGCCACTACGCCAAAGGCAAGGCAGTTTAATAACGGTTTAATGCTTTGAACTTTAAAGTCATCCTTTTGAAAAAAGTAGTTTTGGAGTCGTAAAGACTGTAAAGAGGTAAGTGTAACACTATTATACTAAAACTTGATTCAAAAACTAAGGTAAGTGTTATGACCAATAATATAATACTAACGAGAATAAAGAATGAAAATTAATGAGTCTATAGGAGTATCAGGGTCTTAACTTTTACACAGTCAACTTATTTTCACCTTTTTCAGGCCTCTCCGCGCACTTGGACCTCTTAGTCGATACCTGGGGAACTTTTTCCCCCCAGGGAAGACTTTTTTTGGGAAGAAACCCTTTGGAGATGTTTTCGTAATTTTAATATGCAATGGCAAATAACCCTGAAAGAGAGTAATGTGACGAACTGGAAATGATGATAAAAAACAAATTATAAGTTATAGATGGCTAGAGTTGCCGGATTTATTAGCTAAGACTAATATAGGACAGTTTAGATTAAAATGTATCATATACCATTAAAAAATATGAACCTGTTTTTCTATTACATTATTATTTATGAATACGTAAACATTAGTATTTCTTACTGCTTCGACATTGAGATGACAATAAAAGATCTTCCAAGATATCACCGTAAAAATCTAAACCGGACATAATTAAAGTAATAAAAAGTTCATTTTTAATCAGTTCTGTAGACTCTTTGTTCCTTGTTTCTGTCCATTATTGAAAATATACGCTCAACACAATATGCTGTCGTGGTAGTCACATTAGGAAGCTCTAAATCGCCAAAGCACCAAACTAGACTACACTCACACAAGATTTTTACAAGAGTTTAAGAGTTCACAGCAAGAGTTCATAGTTTAAGAAAACACATTATTGTAAAATCGCTACAGGTGACGTACGAGACGTACCTTATAAAACAAATGTTTACTTTTTCATCCGAACGAGGCGTTTCAACACGCATTAATTTGACTAGGGCAGTACTGATTTGGATAGTATATGTTGATAATGTACGAGAATTCACATATTTTTAGTTATGTGATATCTTGCACTTATATTACAAAAATATAGCACCTCCCATAAAATAATTTAGCTTCTATTATAAATATAAGTCGTCAGATGTGGTATTTTTAGAAAGTATTAGCCTCAGAAATCTTTTTTTTAAAATATTTAAACGAGAAATAAGTGATAGGTAATCATTTTATTTCAATACACAGAGCAGATAAACCATAAAGAACGTACATAAGAAGTCGCTACAATCTAACTTGAACCTGAAAATCAGTGGCAAGTGTTGACGCAACTTAGTCCATAAATATTTTGCGAATCATAGACTCCAGTATCTCCTGGCCAAAACTGAATACCCCTATTCATAAAATGACTTAGAATCACCGCCAAATCACTACATCCCAATTTATTACTATTAATGCCGACGTAATTTAAATAAAGCAAATTCCCCAAAACCATCACGCTATCAAAGTTAGCCAGCAAGTTACCGTCCAGATTCAAATACTCTAAACTATCCAAAGGAAATAAAGCCCCATCACATATACTACTCAACTTATTAAAAGACAGATCCAAGACTCTTAAGCCATGTACCCCGGAAAAAGTACCCGCATCTATTTTATCTATAACATTGTTAGATATATTCAAGGTATTGACCGTTATATTCTGAAATATGCCTATTGGTATAACATATAAGTTATTGTTATTCAGCCGTAACGTGGTTATATTATAAGCCCCCCTAAATAAGTCAACATGAAGCACAGATATATTATTTTGGCTTAAATCTAACAGAAAATTATTTAAACCTATGAAACTGTACCCATCAAGGCGATTAATTTGACAATTGTTCAATGATAAATGTTGAAGATTGACCAAACCATAAAAGGCTTCTGGTTCTATCAACTCTATATCATGCCCTGACAGGTCTAAAACAATTAGTGATTTTAAGTCTTTAAACGTATGCTTCCGTATTACAGTAAATCCTTGAAATATGTCAGAACTTATTACTTGGAGATTAAAGAGACCGCTTAAAGCACCTGGTTCTAAAGAGGTAACAGTAGAATTTGTAAATTGCAATTCTCTTAGTTCATACAAGCCTATAAAGTAGGAGTCTCTTAGCACTTCAATGTCTGAATCCACTATATATAAGCGCCTTAGCCGAGGCATATTAAAACTCCCCACAGGGAAGCTATTCCCAATATTCAATTCACAAGTTTCCAAATTCAGCCCGGTTAATGCTTGCAGGGAAATTATATCATTATTCCCCAAGTAAATGTGTCTCAAGCCCGGTACATCAACGAACGTATTAGCTGGCAAAATTGATATATTGTTGTTATTTAAATAAACGGTATCAAGTCTTTGAAGTCCATTGAAAGCCTTTGCTTGAACAACCTCTATATCCATTTGGGCCAAATTCAGTTCACTAAGGTTTGGTAAAGACGTAAACGCGTTCGCTTGGATAACTTTAACAGGATTCCCATCTAAATACAGCCGTTTTAAGTTGGGTATACTACTAAAGCTTGACTGCGTAATCACTTTTAATTTATTATTTTGCAAGTTTATTGATTGAACTGTCCCTAAAGTAAACATCCCTTCATCTATCGATGTCAGCAAATTATTACTCAGGTCTAGCACCTCCAAATTTTCCAGCATAGTAAATGTGTCCCTTTTAATGGATTGTATTAAGTTATGAGATAAATCCAACTCCTGTAGGCCGAGAATTTTTAGTGAAAAATTAACACTACTTAATTTGTTGTTACTAAGGATCAGTCTTGTAACCTGCAGTCCATCGAAGCTGTTAGATTCTATATCTTTGATACTAGAGTTACATATAAGCAGTTCTAGAAACTTAGCACCTAAGAAAATATTACTCTTTAGCAGTGTGATGTTATTATAGCACATATTTAGGACCCCTAGGCTGTATTTTTCGAAATATAAAGCACTTATGTCATTTATGGAGCAATTAGACAAGTCAAAGTTGGTATAAGGTGTGTCCGGATGAAACAGTATCTTAAAATCGTATACAGACTTATCAAGTGTAGGTATGTGAGAACCGCTAACAACTAATTCCTTGGTAACTTTGACCTTGGTTAGCTCCATTTCAGATATAGTCGATTGGAATTCGGATATATTCAAATAGCCAATTTGGATATCCAATACTTTCTTATGCATACTGGTGGCGTTGATGATCAGCTGTTTATTACCTTTGTAGTAAAATTTATCTACGAGAACAGTTGTATTCTTATCGGAAACGTTAAACCAGTGATAGCCAGGGATATTAGTGTAACTAAGATCTAAACAGAAACCTGGAATGTTATCGTGTTTGGTCAAGTTGTTATGGCTGATGTCGACGCAGCGGATGTTCTTTAGAAACGTCTTTGACATAGAAGTTTGTATGCTGTTGTACGATACGTTAACCAATTCTAAATGAGGATTGTTCTTAAATATTGTAAAATCAACATCGCTAAGTTTGTTGAAGCTTAAGTCTAGATGGCGTAGGCCTTCTATGTGTGAAAATGAGTCGTTCAAATACTCAATATTATTGTTTCCTAAGTGGAGTTCTGTAAGAGCATTCGGAAGGTGTTCAATGAACGATGTTGATGCAATTTTGTTGTTACTGAAGTCTAAAATCTTCAAGGTTTGAAAGTCTCTAAAGCATTCTTTATTTATATTTTCAACTGAGCAGTTTGAGACTTTTACTGCGACTATACTGTCTTTGATCGGCTCCTCTAAGTGTTGAAAAAGTGATTCAATTTCTGTGTAATCGCTGTTGAGAATTTCTATTGCCGTTATATTAAGGTCTTCAGGTTTTTTAGAGTGGAACTCATATAAGATGCTATGTGTTTCAGATTTGTCACATAAGTACCTGCTGTTATAAAAATTGCAGTCTGTTTTCGAATGTGATATAAGCAGAAGTAAGACAAAGTATTTTAAAAGCAGAGCCATTGTCCTGAAACATAAATATTTTATTATAGCGACCCGTCACTAAACGGCAAAAATTTAACAACAAGGTTGTCAACAAATGGTTGTGATGATAGGAAAATTAAATATTTTGCTTAGAAATTCGTAAAATTTGTGGAGACATTTAGTATTGTTATTACAGAAGCTAGTTTTGAATTAAAACCATGCCATATGTGCATATGCATAAGTAGTCATTTATAAAAAAAAATTTATTACCTTACTGCTCCGTCTTTTCTTTCGGTTGAAAGAATTGATACACTACAATTTATTCATTACCATCATATTTAATGATTAGTAGTATTAGCAACAGCAAAAGTAAAACTAATCGTAGCAAAACAAAACAACATATCGGTGGAATCGTAGTTAATGCATTGTACTTATTTCAATGTCACCAAACTGAAATAATGTGTGCCTAATTTAGCCACAACTCTGATGGTAAAATAACAACAGTGTCGTACAGCCTCAGTCCATTGATTCCCATAAACTCCATATTTAATAGGTAAGGTCTAGTATAGGCGAATTGTCAAATACTACCTTTTGATGACGTATCGCCTCATGTCACTTACCCAAACTATTTTTCGGGCAAATTTGAGCAACATCCGTTAAGCAGTTTTTGAGTTCTCGAGTTTAAGGTACAGAGTGCAGGGTATAGAGTACAGAGTCAAGAATACAGAATCAAGAGTACAGAGTCAAGAGTACAGAGTATAGAGTACAAATTTCAGAGTACAGGGTATAAAGTACAGAGTCAAGAGTACGGAGTATAGAGTACAGAGCCAAGAGTACAGAGCTAAGAGTACAGAATATAAGGTGCAAAGTTCAGAGTGCAGGGTATATAGTACAGATTCAAGAGTACAGAGTCAAGAGGAGTACAGAGTCAAGAGTACAGAGTATAGAGTACAAACTTCAGAGTACAGGGTATAAAATACAGAGTCAAGAGTACGGAGTATAGAGTACAGAGCCAAGAGTACAGAGCTAAGAGTACAGAATATAAGGTGCAAAGTTCAGAGTGCAGGGTATATAGTACAGATTCAAGAGTACAGAGTCAAGAGGAGTACAGAGTCAAGAGCACAGAGTATAGAGTACAAACTTCAGAGAACAGGGTATAAAATCCAGAGTCAAGAGTACGGAGTATAGAGTACAGAGCCAAGAGTACAGAGCTAAGAGTACAGAATATAAGGTGCAAAGTTCAGAGTGCAGGGTATATAGTACTGATTCAAGAGTACAGAGTCAAGAGGAGTACAGAGTCAAGAGTACAGAGTATAGAGTACAAACTTCAGAGTACAGGGTATAAAATACAGAGTCAAGAGTACGGAGTATAGAGTACAGAGCCAAGAGTACAGAGCTAAGAGTACAGAATATAAGGTGCAAAGTTCAGAGTGCAGGGTATATAGTACAGATTCAAGAGTACAGAGTCAAGAGTACAGAGTACAGTCGAGAATTGTGAATATAAAATACAGTCTAGAGCATAGAGTCAAGAGTACAGAGTCAAGAGTAGAGAATACACTGCAGAGTATGGAGTGCATAATTCAAAGTACAGAATATAGATTACAGAGTACTCATACCAAACCATCATCATACCAAAAAACATACCATCATACCAAAAACATATTTTACACAGAGCATATATAATTTACCGCTGGACTGTCATCGCTCTACCAAACATTGATGAACTGAATATATGAATCCGCTCATGCGCAGTAACCTCGATAGAAGTCGAAAAAGATCTATGAGTTGCCGCATGTCCTGTCGGGAAACAAACGTTGCCGCTTGCCCTACACAGAGCAACAAAATTGACAAACTTCCCTCGAGGACTCTTGTACTTTGTCAAAAAAAGTAAAGAGTCATTATGCAGGGTGAAATAAATAAATGAAATATTAATATTGTTGCAACCTATCTTACAAAATTTCCTACTCAACTCGGAGATGCATTTTTTTGACACTATGTGTATATAAAACAATGTAGACTATTCATTAATGAAGTAGTTCTTTAATTAACATTTTGCCTTTTACAAACATCAAGCAATTTAGATTTTAAAGCCATCTCAAATATTTGTATCTGTGATTATCAAAATAATTGCGTTCAACCCTTCACTCGGAAAAGTCAATATTTATCGTGTCAGTGATTTATTAAAAGCGCGTAACACGCGTGTCATGTCACTGCGAATTATTTTCAATAATTGGCTAAATGTGAATTAGAGATAATTTGATCCCCACATGAACGTGATGGGTAATTAACTTCGCAACAAAAACTTTTGATATGCATCATGGATTTGCCTATATCTAGTACAGTACATTAGCATAAGGGTCACTGATTTTACACTAGAAATCCTCTTATTTAATTTATAAAAATCATTTCTTTAGACGGTTGAAGACGGTCTTACCTAAAAACATTAAGTCAAGATTAAAAGTCAATCAAGTTTAAGACAACCAAAGACCAAGGTATATGGATAAATTAACTAACTTGATATGCTAACAAATTTTTGTCGTTCATAATAAGATACTGTTCAGATCCACTGTTTCGATAACTTCGACAAGCACTATGCGTTCTGAAACCGATCGAAACTACAAGTTTGTTATTAATGGAAACGAATTGAAATATGATAAAACAAATAAGGAAATGTCTATTAATATAAATGTTAATGTTAATATTAACAAAAAATAAATAAAATGTAATTGATTGAAGATTGTATTTTTCATTATTCCATTAGTGGAATAAAGTAATTTCATTATTCCACCAGTGGATGAAGTGGTACTTTATATGTTTTATAAGTGTGGATAAAACTCCAATTATAATGTGATTGTGGATAAAAAATTTTAGATCACCCTATCAGTAGCGTTCCTGAAAACATGTCATTCCCATTTTCAATAATTTTTATAAAATAAAATGTATCATTATTAATTTTAATAATAATTAGTTTCAATTTTCATTTAAATGTTTCAATCAAGAACTGTGCGTTTGACACGTAAAACGCCAGAGACCGTTTTTAAGTAGCTGTTACCTGCGACTTAGTCCGCGCGAATTTAACGCGCGTGCTGAGGCGCGACAGGCAGCCTTTGTGATATTAAGTCGTGGGAGGGGGAAGCCCTTTCTGTTTTTTTGTTAGTGTTTATATTGGATTGTATTGGATGTATATTTTCCTATTTGAATGGGATTTTGTTCACAATTTTATAGTTTTTATTTTTTTTTTGCGCGGAACCCTAATTATTTTTCTAAAATAAAAGTAGCCTAAATTAGTCCTTATATCGATATAACATCTAGTTGAACGTCCCCGTCATCCCCGAAATCCCCGAATCGGTCCTGAAACTGGACCGTTTCGGCGATTAGCCGGAACAAACAGACAGACAAAAAAATTTAAAAATTGTTTTTTTGTTGTAAGTGCCGTATGCATATTTACAGATGCTAGCGTGTGTTGATACCGGGGTGTTGAAATCGGTGAGATTTTGGAAAAACAGTACATTTACAGATGCTAGCAGATTTGGACACTACAGTGTTAAAACTAATGAGCTTTCGTAGTGGATATATATTTACAGATGCTAACGGTTGTTGACACTAATTTTAAATGCGGCATAGCGGTTGCCACGTTGCTGTTGCTGTTGCGATTGGTTTTTTAACAACAATACTTTTTTCAGATCCAATCATTTTGGCGACCGCACAAAGGAAAGCATGATCGAGGTAATTAAAAACAAAAAAGCATATTATACTGAAATTAACGTGACAGTGACTATAAAAGAAGAACCATTTATTGTATGTATCTTAACACCCCTTATGAAAAGAGCACATCAAGAAATATTCAGTTCTGATATAATTTTTGTAGACTCCACAGATTCTTGCGATCAAGTAGGATCCTGCATAACATTTATTTTTTGAGCATGGTTGTGTCATTCATCAATCTCAAAATGAAGAATGTTATAAAGAAGCCGTTGAGACTTTAAAACAGACTATTGGAGAAACAGGGTTTAATGGAAAATTTCCCGCAGTTATAATGACTGATGACAGCGCAGCTGAGCGGAACGCGTTAGCTGCAACTTTTCCTCAATCGAAATTGTTGCTATGCTCCTTTCATGTATACCAAGCCATGTAGAGATGGCTATGGGATTCAAAACACAATATTGAAAAATCCGACCGTAAACCTCTTATGTTGGCGTTCCGCGAAATTGTGTTTGGAAGGGATGTCACGAACACCGACGAATTGATAAAAGATTTTCTAAACAACGATCTACTGTTAACATATCCTTCGCTTAAGGAGCATATTGTTGGACTTTGGGAACGGAAGACCGAATGGTGCTTATGCTACAGGTCATCTCACTTAACGCAAGGACACAATACTAATAATATGGTAGAAGTATCAATCAGAATATTCAAAGATAATGTTTTACAACGATGTAAAGCATTTAATTCAGTATCTACTATTGACTTTGTGTCCAATCAGCTAGAGCAGCATTATATAAGGCGTACACGAAAATATGCTCTCAGCCGTGTCACAAAACCCGAATTGTTGCATAATAAATTTTGTTTAAAAGCAAAGGACTTACATGTAAGAAAACTAAGTGATAATATTTACAATGTCACTTCCTCCAATAAATTTTATGTATACGTAGTTCATACTGATATTGAAATGTGTGACTGTCCACAAGGACAAGGAGGCGCATTCTTTAGCACCTGTGTGCAGTTGAAATGAGGGAACACATATATTTAAAAAATTGCCCTAAACTAAGTTTTGCTGATAGAATTTCACTGGCGAAACAGGCCGAAGGGCCAGACATTGACGAGTCCTTTTTTAAAACCATGACCGATTTAACTAACACAGATAACAATATAAATACGTCTGAACAACCAATTACATCCAACGAAAGCTTCTTTGATACAAAAATGGATTTTTCTGTTAAAAAATTTCCAAAATGTCCTTCAGATAATGAAAATTGTGAAGAAGAACTGAATACATTTGGAAACAACATAGAAAACATAAGGCACATAATTACTTCCAATCAAGGCAGTCATATGAGGAAAATGCTGGGACTATTTAACAATAAGCTAAACCAAATAAAAAATCCTTCAGATTTTTTTGATTTTTGTATGTCAGTTAATAAACAGCCCCTATCCAGACGCAGAAAAATTAAGGTTCAACCTACTGCCATTAGCAGACGAAAACGTCGCGAAGGATTGTCTTGCGGATCTCGTAGGATTCAATCTGGACGACCGTCCAAAACAGAGATAGCAAAAGGAAAAAAAGAACTAGAAACCTGATGAGAAACATCACTCAGAACCAACATAACGCTAAAGGGCATGGATCTACTCATTAACCTAATATTATTGTTTTTTTACTTTGTTCATGTGCCTTAATAAAAAAAATTTCAATTCATAAATATTTTTTTTAATATCCTAACAACGTTTTATTGCTTATTAATACCTGCATCACTTATTTTTTTACATACAATATTTTTTCGCAGTGACCTATCTAATTATTTAAAAATCAGTGTTAACAACCGTTAGCATCTGTAAATGTATATCCACTACGAAAGCTCACTGGTTTTAACACTGTAGTGTCCAAATCTGCTAGCATCTGTAAATGTACTGTTTTTCCAAAACCTTACAGATTTCAACACCCTGGTGTCAACACACGTATACATTTTCATATGCATTTAGTAAAAAGCTATTATTTAGACATTACAAACAGATACTTCAATTTTATTTATTTGTATATATTAACCAGGCTAATCAGAAAAAAATATCCACATGGAAAAATGTCGATGACGTACCACTTTTTTGGTTTCGTTTACACTATCATTTACACCATGTACATCTAGAAGTAGGCATGCATGAAGAGCGTCAATTCCTCATAACTCGTCCTTTTCGTATTTTTAATAGTGCCACTTCATCAACCCCGCAATTTATTCAAACGGGTGAGATATTCAGCGCTACATTGCGCATTGAGCAAGCTTAGTGGGCGGTGGATCCAAAACCTAACAGGTGATGTTATTTTATGAGGTCTGGGCGAAGCGAAGTGCATAATTTTACCGTGTACCGCGATTATTTAGGATTACTGTCAAGGAAATAGTGAATTTATAGCGATTGTAAATTTGTATTTGCCTACAAACAAAGAGGCTTAGCGTCGTTTTTACCGCCAGTGTGTAACGGTTTTCGCCAACGGTGCTAATTTCAGTAGCTGGTTCGACGCGAATGATGTAGGTCTGCATTCAGAGGACATCTTACTATGCAATATTAAACTTCTTGTCTCTAATTCTAACGGATAAATAGTCTGGTTCCTGCATCAAGAAGTCGATGACATTAAGAGTCTTACAATGCACCATTATTGTCAAAATATGGGTCTCACGGGATCTATTTAATTATCCGTCGAAACATTAGAGTGGCGCTCGAACATAACCGCGAAAATTACCGCGACTTTTTTCGTTATGAATATAAAAAAATCTAGGCACATACTTTCACTGTTGAACTAACTCTGGATGCTCTATTATTAATTCTCTGACAAGAAATATGTTTTACACTTTTTTTGACTGTCCCGGCTGAGATATAATCGTGTTGAGACAACTCTTGTTGAGTCAACATCTCCTCCAAAGATAAAGATTAGTCAATGTATTTGTAATTTGTTCTTCGTTGTCGGAGTCGTCTATTTCAGTGCGACATTTTGGTATGGCTTGCCGTGACAGATATGTCAGAAACCAGACCACTTTAGCCCTACTTTCTGGCACGTGCAACCTGGTCCACTGCACTTGTTGTGGCACTTGCATGGATTTTTTAAGGGTTTGAGGAGCTGGGTCCTTTGTGGAAGTCACGGGTAAGGGCCCCTGCTGCTTACTGGGTCAGCCCCAGTTGGTTGGTTCTTTGTCTAACCCCAATCACTTCTGAACTTGGTATGCAAGTTGAGCTGCAGCTTCTGCAGTTGGGGGCCAACGAGTCAGGTGGACCTTGGCATTGGCACCTGATCGCACGAAGATTTCGTAACGGAGAGTGTGAAGGGTGCTGATGGACTGCTCCATATAAAGCCACAAAAAATTTATTAATATATTTCCAGCAGAGGCTGCAGGAAAATGGTAGTTATATCAACCAGACGTGAATGTTTTTGAAGGAAGCCCAACCTCTTCACATCTTCTCTCACCTCTCAGATAATAAAAATCCAGAGGGATATAGCTCTCCGTAGTTGAAAGATAGAGGTAAAAAGGTAGAGGAAAATCGCAGGGTGTGACGCCCCTGTCACTTTTCTGCAACACATTAGTCCCGTTCCGTCAATAGATTATTTCTTGCTCAGGAATATAATATCTAAAAAATTTTCCAAAATAGAGAGAGTGTCAAAGTCAACTTTTGGCTATAAACTAACAGATACATGTAGGATACATATCTGCCTTCCACCGGAGTTTATCTGCCTGTACGGGTCCGTCAAGAAGTTATATCATGCTCGCGAATATAAATACAAAAAAAAATCGTCTCTTCCAAAATAGAGAATGTTAAAATCAACTTTTTTCTATAAGCTTACAAATATATTATGTAGAATACAAAACTGCCATCCACGGAGTTTGTCTGTCAGTCCGAGTCAGTCGAAATAATTTCATACTCGGGAATATAAAAATTAAAAAAATCGTATCTTCCAAAATTGAAAGAGTATTAAAATCAACTTTAGACTATACACTAGCAAATATATTTATAATACATATCTGCCATCCACCGAGTTTGTCTGCCAGTCTAAGTAGGTTAAGAAATTATTTCATGTATTAAACCGTATCTTAACCGAAAATCGAGATAGTGTCAAAATCAGCTTGTGTCTATACATTAACAAATATGTGTAGAATATATATCTGCCATCTACGGAGTTTGTCTGCCCGTATGAGTCCGTCAAGAAATTATTTCTGCTCGGGAATATAAAAACTAAAAAAAATCATATCTTCCAAAATAGAGTCAAAATCAAATTTTGGGTGTAGACTAATAAATATATTTTTTATAACACGGAGTAACACGGAGTCTGCCCCAAATAACATACCAAAAATTCAGCTTTACATCCCGTTTTTAAAAAAAGTCTGCCTGTCTGCCCCAAATAACATATAACTATTTGTAAGATATGGATATAACTATTGGAAAGACGAATTACAAAAAAGAGACATTTTGTGGTCCATCCAACTACTGCCTACTGAGTAGTTGGGTAGACTATGAAAACTACTAAAGAGCATCAACGCACAAAATATTCAATTTTACGTTTTTTTATACTAGATGGCGCTATAAAGGACATAATGGAGTTAGAATAATGTAAAATTCCATTCATAAAAGCAAGTCTATTTATTATATTTAATTAATACAAATAAAAATGTAAATTAATAGAAAATCATTGCCTATTAATGAGTGAAATTTAATATAAATACATAATTGTCACCCAAAATTAATTATCCTTGATATGCAGCTATCCAACAAAGCTGTATACGGTTTAACAGCTCTTGCTGCCTCCTGCAAGTAATCCTGACTGCGACTTTTGTAAATCATTTGCTGCTGAATCAACCGAATCCTTGTTGTCTCAGCTTCTTTACTGTACAAAGCCGGAATCTCAACTTGCTTCTCCACTACTTTTTCGTACAAGACATCACTGCAATATTGCGGAAAGCCAGAACTGGTGCAGAGAAAATATTCGTCAGTGATGGAATGAATCTCATCTGATATGACTTTTATATTATGACTACCGATGAAGTATGTATCTAAAAGGATCTCGTCGTAAACGGCATTTTCCTGTACAGCTTTCTCCGTGACATTGGTCCAGGCGGAAGCAGACGTCATTTGTTTTGAAACATACATCACGCAATCTGTCGAGTTGTAACCGAAATACTGTGATTGGGTCTCTAAGTCGCGTATGTATGTTTTAATGTTGTTATACGTTTCTTCTAAATTAGGGATGATGTTCTCGTATAGCTCTTCATCCAGTTCTGATACTATTTGGTTATAGTAACTCAGTATGTTTGTGTCAGCTTCTGCTTTTGCAGCACTGTCGAGTCCGATTAACTCAAATACAGCGCTGTGCACGGTCTGTGATGATACTAGAGCACCGACCTGAAAATTTACATCTGAAATACATATTTTTTTGTTTTACAAAACCATATTATCTATAACTAATGCTAAAGATATACAGAAAATGTATACATGCTATCAATTGCCATGCCATTTCCCTTAATGCCAATAGTGAAACGAAGTTAAGTATTTCCAAATGCATTCTGGAGTATTTCAGGGGTTCAGGGGGTTCAGGGGGTATAAGAAGTGATCTAAAATATCTGTATAACATACTCTATTTACTGTTTTTTCTTTAGAGAAAGATGAATTATATGTCCATATGGTTTTTTAATCTCGGCACCACACATTTAATTTATGAGTATCTCTTTCAAAGTTGTTGAATATTCTTGAATTCTCTTCACCCCAAATTCTGCAAATGTGTCTGTTTACGCGTCCTTTTGGGTCCTAATTTAGATACCAATACCATTTTAATGATGTCAGATGAGGCATCACTCACCTTCATCTGACATAATTGAAATGGTATTTGGTTCATTACTTAATAAATCTGTTAATATATCACATAAACAATCTTTTCTGAAATGCATGATAATAAAATTTGATAATTTTAAATGTAAAATGTATCATCAAGAACATAATTTTTAACATATTTAATGTTTAGCAGATGTTTCTTACAAATATTTTATTTACTCTTAAAATTTCTCGTATCCGTGTTATATCGTATGTCACATGAGTTTTGGAAAATGTTCATCGGCTTTAAAATAAACGTAAATGACATTTTCAATCTAGTTGAATGGTGAACAAATATTCGTTAATGCTCGTACAAGTTGGAAATCCGAAAGAGCATTTACTCTAATGTCAATGAAGTCAGAATATGACAACTTAAAATGCAATACTTAGCATTTTAAGTTGTCATATTTAAGTCATAAAATATATCGAAAACCATCAAAACACAATTACATAATGATACGATTTGGGGAAAAGAAAAAGCAATCATTTTCCTGACAATTTAAAATGTTGTTTTGTTACAACTTTTGTTAACACTGTTAACAAAAAAATAAGTCTAAAAAAAGAGAAAAGTAGAAAAGTAGTGAATATCTTATACTAATCCTTTAATGCACTAAGTATAAGCCACTAAAACCGCATATTATATAACCAAAACTATCCGATTTACTTGCACAAACACGCCAGATATTGACAAATTACTGAAGAACAAGCAGCTCTTAACCATCCAATGTTTATAATAGGATAACTGACAATTCATAATTTAATCCCTTGTATGGTTATATATGTAAACTGAACAATAAAATAATATTTCATTTCATAATGCAGCTCTCTAAAGTAAAAACCAGCTATTGAACATGTACCTTTTATAATCAGGTATCAATAAAATCGGAGCCAACATTTCTCTGGTTTATTGTTGATTAGCATAATAAAATACACAAGATTCATCTAGATTGATTACCGCTAGATTTAAGGAGTTTGTAGGCCAGTTTTTTTTGTCATTAATATATGCTTTGTATCTTTTAATTGCAATCTGATATAATGGAGGATATAGCAAGTAAGTATAATAATAAACTTTATCTAAATCAAAATAAATGCTGTCGGATGAAATTACTTACCTTCATCCCGAGTAGTGCAAAAATCGAAACAAATAAAACCATTTTTTATAGACATTACTAGAGTATTTGAACAAATGTTCACTACTGAAATTCGTTGTTGTTATATTTTTATCTCGTCTATGAGAAAGGTACATCTGATAAGACGTTTTAAAAAATTGATACATCTACACGATACTTACTGGAATAACATTGTAATACTTTTACTATACTCGTACTACTTTTATTATATAATAAAGTTAATATTTATTTACAATAAAAATAAATTGAATTCCATAGGTGCAATATATCGATATGCACAACTAATACAATAAAAGGATCCCGAAGTACCGATTTTTGGAGATACGCTACGAAAGGTCGATTTCGATTTTTACCTTCCAATCATCACTGGTGTAATTATATTTTTTCCTAATTTGAATCAGATTTAATATATGATGAGAGATATATAAAATCGAGAAGCGTAAGATCTGGGGAACGTAGAGGCCACTCTCTCAGCTAACACTGCTCTTTAATTTATAATAATTTAATTAAATTTTTCTACGTTCATGCAAAAAACAAAACTTTAATTCCAGGCCAACTAAATCAAAATTCGATGATTAGAAGGGCACTTCTAAGTTTTTACTATGCAGAACGAAGAGGAGTGATGGGCTCGGGCTGGGCTCCAAATCAGGGGGAAACATTTTTATTTTTATTTTGAATTTTTCCTTATACTAAAGTCTACTGTTGTGTGATCATACAAAAATGCCCACAAGCATCGTATTTAGCATCAACTTTTATAGTTTCATTAAGTATAGATACCAACTTGTTGGTGTATGATGACACAGATCAGATTGTTATTTATGACAGAATTTTGACGTATTGCTAATATTTGTCTTTTCATCATACCAAAATTTGGGTTTTATTATTAATTATCTCCTACTTCATCTTCCTAATCCACAGTAACTCATTAGTTCCAGCAAGAGTTGCCGATGGCGATTAAAGGTAAGACCAGACTTCAATATCTGATATTGTTACTGTTAGTTCATTAATTAAGTTCATTAATTAAGGCCCTCGAGCCCTCACCCATTTAAGTCAAGTACTCCACTGACTGGACGAGGCCCAGTGACTTGTAATATCACTGGTGGTGCCCTACTATTTATTTTGAATAACTTGCTTATCATTAATACTTTCTTCTAGTTTATTTTTGGACGTAGGGGGCAAAAAGATTTTTATTTTCATATTTCCAAAGAACGGTCCAAAAACATTACATAACAGATATACTACATATTATATATTTATATGTATACATATACTACATATATTTTTTATTGGTTTATTTGACCAAGATTACAAACAATTTTTGGCAAGTCAGATATAATATCCAATTTGTGTCTAATTTTTTATCCCATAGTAGAGATACTCGTTTTATCAGGAATTTATAAATATATCGCACTCAAAAAATATAATTAGTTGACACCAACCTCGGATATTCTACACACCTAATTATGGATATTATATTGTTCTTGTGTACAATCGGGTTTTGTGCATATGTAAGTACATTGTTAATTCTATTAACTTGAATAATACCATGCAGTTGGTGATGCAATTGTTCAAAAATGCATAATGTGAATACTATTTTGAAATTATTATTGTAAAAATGTATTCAAATTTATTACAACTATCAGTCTATTCAGTCTATACAGTCTATGGACACAATGCTAATGGTTTGTGTAGATTTATAGTACTTCTTAGGAGTATCCTGCATAATTTCTCAGGTACGTATCAATCTAATTACCTATCAGATTATCCTCGTCTGATTATCCGATTATACATAAAGTTAAAATTCAGATATGTGCCTAATCCAAAGGCGAATTTACTTGGATTATAGAGTTAAGAGATCTTCATTATCTGCTAGGTATACATTTGAGATAAGGTTATCTAAGAAAATATTACAAGCTGTCATAGTCTTTAAAGTTATAATATTGTCCTCATATGACTAAAATAAACCAACATCTTGTTATGTGTAGTTTTGTTATGCATATTTTTGATCCAATTTTGACTCATTATGAATCAATTATTTATTCAACGTGTATTAGTGAATGAAGCAGTGTCTTATTAGCTAGTGATTACAAAAAAAACTACTTCAGTAACTTAAAACACCTGACACTAGTTTATTTATGCCAAAATTGTTAGAATTTTTACTTTTCAATAAAAAGAAATCAATACCTTGAAATTCAAATAAAAAATTTATGCACCTCATACCACTCATAAAAAATATATCGTAGATGTGTACAAACTATTAGTTTCCTGCAGATTTTATTCTTACAGGTCTGTCTAGCTTACCCCATCGACTACCACGAGGCTACCGCGCAAATAGCCGAGGAAGCATTAAAAAAATTGGAGCAAGTTATAATCCAAGCTGACTTCCCATCTATACTATCAGAATTTGAAGCAAGCATCTACCCAGTAAGCAGCAGTGTGCAAGAAAAAGTAAACTCTACTTACCAAACTTACACCCAGAAGTTGCATGAGATAAAGGAAGGCTCCCAAAATGTTAACATAAATATTAGCAGTTGCCTTACGAGCAGTGTCTTGGACATGGATGCCTTCTTCACAGAATATAGCATCAAGTGTATCGTACCTACTAGAACTCTAGGTCTTAATATTATCACAGTTGCGTACAACAAGCAGCAGTCGGTGCTTTACAAAAAATACCGCAAGCTCTTAAATTCTTTCGAAGATTGCCTGTCCATAACGGATCCTATACCGAGGGTGTGCGCAGGAGTTGTGCGGTCTACGTTTCAGGAAATACAGCGAATTATTCCAGCTGCACAAGCTCTTGCTTTGGAAGTCGATGGACAGTTGAAGCAGGAAATATTGAGTCTATCTGAATGTGCCGACACGCAAATTTCGGTTGGAGCTCAGGCTATGCAAACTGAGTTTGGTAAAATCAGGGAGTGCGTTCTGAATATGTATATTTTGGCGTAGATAGGTAGCGAGAATAGAAGGAATGGGCTCCCATTACTTCCTAATATTAAAGCCATTACTAAGCACTAGTTCGGAACAAAGTTGTGTGAATATTTTATGTTTTTTCAAGTAAAAAGGAAGAAAACTTATTGATGAAATCTTTCCTTGAACTGTACTGAGAGTTTTATATAAAATCGTAACCCTTATGTAAGCCTAAAACTATTAACAGAGTATCGCTGCTCTAGAGGTAATTATATGAAAGGACGCCGTAATGTTGTAGTTAGATGAATTTTTATGTATCTTCCAAAAAGTAAGAACATTTATTAAATGATCTAAATTACATCTCATGTTCTTTTGGCCGCAAAATTATATAACTCATGTATATAGCGTGTTGTAAGTGTTTTTCACTTCTTTAATGCTTGATTTTAACATAATGTGTGTTTGATTATGTTGTCTCTGAAATAATATTTAGAATTAGCAGAAAAGTCTATATTATACGAGTATTCTGTCTCATACATCTACAATAAACCAACAAGTAATCCCTCAAAACTGCATCTGGGTATTTGCTTGAGATTTATATTTTTATTTGGCAATCTCCTCAAAGATGTAGCTTGTCACGTAGCCACAATATTGCCGGAGTTACGGCCCGAAATAAATAGATTTCCCGCGACCTTCACTCGAAAAAGCACTTTAAGGACGCATGCCATGCAATATCGACATCGCAGATAGCCTAACATAAGAAGATCGTGGAGAGTCAGACCAAAACAAAAAATAAAACACGTTCTCGAGTGTCACAACTGTCAATATATTTCAGCGGCGCTCCGGGGAACTACGTGTGATTGAAATTCAGATGCCTCGTCTTCGACTTCAGCCGACTTTTAAACTCTTCGATGTAAAGCAAATTGGAGGCAAATTGTCAGCGAGATATGCCACATCTAGTCTGGCTACTAAAAATTATCTTTTATTTGGAATTGGAAGTGATATACAAATATGTGTAATGCAAAGGCAAATGTATATATTTTTCGTACAGAACAAGACGATACATATACAGTGTGTCCATGGATGATTGTTCAGAATAGGCGTAAAGTGAAAAAATATATTTGAATATGAGCATGCATCATATTCTGGTATAGTGCTTTCGTTTTATATGCAAACTAATAGAATGCGTTGCTCAGTTTCGCGCGCAATTATCCTAATATGGGACATAAAATAAAAACAATAATGTTAACTCAATTTAATTTATAATATATCAGAAACAAATTGCAAATGGATGTGAACTGCAAGTGTATTTGTTTTTATTTTTTCTGAGCTAACGTTCATGTGTTGGTATCGTCTGAAAGACATACATAGAGTGGTGGCTCACGCATATACGTATAATTTCGCATGTTGTATTAACGGATATTTTTTGTTATTGTCTCAGTGGCAGTTGTAGGTGTTTGATGAGTTATTGTGTCCTTGACCGTAGGTGTTTACAACGCGACATCAAACGTGTACGTGAAGGGTATTGCCGTTTGTATTGCATAGTGATCTGATGTACCGCTTCGGTAGTAATTGGAACAGGTTTTCTTTGTAAAATGCCGCACAATTTTTTGCTCTAGTTTGTATATCAAACGAAAACACTATAGGTATGAGAACTACACGCAACGAAACGAAAATTTAATTTTTTAAGGCTTAAAATATTAACGCTATGTGATGTTTTATTTTTATACTGTGCTTTAGAGATAATATGTTTCCAGATTTTTTAAAAATTTCAAAAGTCATACCAGTTTATAAAAAGGGCTCTAAGGATAATCCTTAAAATTATCTTTGAGAAAAATAATTTATTCTACTCGCACCAATTTGGTTTTTAGAGATGAACACTATAAAACACTAGGTATAAACTCATTAATTAAAATTATTAATGAAGGCTTTGAAGGTGGCTTGTAGTAATTAAGGAAACGGTTATTTCCTTAATTTTAGGATTATTTATTGCTTTGACACTCAAGATTTATTTATTTTAAAATTAATTAATGTCTTGTATTTATCTAGTCATAATTCTTACTTCATTCAATGTTTATATAGTGTTAATATAATTTTTCACTTATGTATACTCATATTTTCCTATGTCTCATTTCTGACTGTAAATTCACTATTGGATTATTATTATTATATTATCTTAATCACAAAAATCAATACAGTAAAATATTTGTATGTAAATCTTATTTAGATATTTGAAAATAATTAAATACCATTATGAAAGTAGGGACCTACTAAATCTACCTATTTAATTTAAGTCAGAAAACAAAGTATAAAACTAATTAGGATCATTAGGACGACAACGTGACAGCTATGCCAATAGCAACCTAATTTTTGTCCGAATTACTTACACCAAGGCAGACTCAGGGAGCGGATTTCACAGGGTCACATGTCATTATTTTATAGGAGGGACAGACAAAACACCAAACTAACATAAATATAGAAGTAGGAAGGAAGAAAGGCGAGTTACGGAAGCCCTTGGTACAGTTCTAACATATACTCATCTTGGCATTAATGCTAATATATTGCTTTGTTTCCAGTACATTATTTTGCCATATAGTCCTTTTCTGTAGCATATAATCATCGACCCAAGATTTGCCCTTACCAGTACGTTATATGCAATCGTTCTACAGAACGGCTATTCTACAAATAAAAGCAAAACATTTACAACAGTATACGAAAAGCAAACTAATATTTAAAAGTATTCCTTAAGTAAATAAGAACAAATAGCTCCTGTAATGATGATAGCATGAATGAAATTAGCATCTAAGTTAACTATAAAATTACTTCTAACGTTCCGCATGCATACGTTCCGCATGCATACTCAAACTAATAACATAACCTAGAACTTCCTCCGAAGCTGAACGTAATTACCTCTATTTGCGTAATATGTTTGCCTAAAATCGTACCAGACTAAGGTCTACATGCGACTTGTGCAGTTCCATGTACAGTAAACAATTCATAAAGGCAGAGGTAACGGCCGGTTGTTGTGTACTCTATGAACACTGTGTGGGTAATATTATTAGGTAAATTAATTGTTTTCATTTACGTAACTTCATTTTCAACAAAGTTTCCGTGCCCAACGTTATTTCTGACCTCTACAATCATATTTGGAAACTTAATTATATAAACATAAATGAATTATGAACTTCGCGGCTGCTTAAGATGCGTTATAGTCAAACTTAAAAAAACAACTTATGGAGCCATTAAGCTCCTTAATATGCATTAGATATTATTCATATCTTCATATACGTTTTAAATAAAATTATATTTTAGGCACATCTCACAGGTCACAGTCGTGCCATGTAAAGTAATAACCATATAGAATTTTTAAATACATTACCTTATCCAATATCCAACTCTATGCATTCCGATCATCACGGACGAGTAAGCTCATAACTCCAAGTTTATGAGACTCTTCTCGACTAGGTTCTCTAAGCTTTACGAGTTTGAAATATTTAGGAATGTGGTCAATAGCGTCGCCATCTCAGCAACTCATATTACTATCACCTCCAACATCATTGTCCTGTGAAATGCCTCATAAAATCGTGTAAATATGGAAAGCCTATGCACTTAGTGTTTTACACCATGCCATAACGCCTCGGTTTATTGAATTTGACTTTGTAGTTTGCTGAAGTCAACTAGGGAGTGGCACCTTTTAAAATCAACTCAACACAAAATTATAGCAAAACACTTATTAGAGGAAAGTAGCTTAATTTTTGATAGCTTTTGAAAATTTGATATTTTTATGGAAAAAAATGTTATTTATAAATGTTTGTTGTGCTTAAGACAGACACTCAAGTCAAAGGAAACGCAATACCAGTGCAAACATATTTATTTCAAACCTAAAATGGCAATAAAATAACAATAAAAACTTAAAATAAACAATTTCTAGAAATTTGAAGAAGGCTTCGTAATTTTGGATAAGGTATCCAAAATTAGGAGCCCTTTACTTTCTATGCTTCTAAGCAAAATTCACACAAATATTTTTTATGTTTATCACTGCCGGCACAATCCTCATGCACCAATCTATGAACACTGTACCAATAATTCTCCTCTGACATCGTCTGAAAAATTTCTGGAGCAAAATATACATATTGCATCACCATTTTCGTCCGCCTCCGTGTCTGAGACATCATCATATACAGGATCCTCAATTGAATCCTCTTTTACACTTGCCTCTAACGCATCTTTAATCGGTGTGCCCGTTATCACCGATGCAGAACCACTTTTACGTCCTCTATTTGATGTAGAAACTCTACTGCAGGACGGCAATGGTGAGAAATCTTGTATTATTAGGCGGAATATCTGGTGCTAGTCGGATAGCGGAATTCTTTCTTGTGCTGGTTCGGATGGCGGAGTACATACAACACAAACATAATTTCTTTTGGGTAAATCTATTACGTCCAGGTTTCGGGTAGTGGCCGTCCAGAATTAATAAAATGAGTCCTCCTTCGAAGGCTTCACATGGTTTATAAAATGCTGTATAGCCATCTTGTAAATATATATATATATATATATATATATATATATATATATATATATATATATATATATATATATATATATATATATATATATATATATATATATATATATATATATATATATATATATATCCTTGTATCCACCCTGAACGATGGCACTCCGCCATAGATCCAGGTGGACCCCCATCTAACGACTCGGCTGTCATATTTTTGCGCGGGAAAACAAATAAAGGGGAGACAAATCCTCCCACAGCATTCATACATGTTACTACGGTCATTGACGCTCCCCTTTCTGTAGCCGTGACAGCACCAACTTTTTTTACCCTGGTGATGCCGGTTTCGTCGACGTTGTAGATTCTCAGAGGGTTGAAGCAAACCTTCTCCATTTCTGGTTTTACAATGTTGAAGAAACGGCTCACATTTGCTGGTGTAAATCCTTTGATTCTGTTTTTCGGAATACCCTGTGGTTTTCTTAACGACAAATTTGGATGACGCTTGAAAAAAACTTTCCAACTATTTTTTTACCAGCAAATGCGTTGTTTTTCGAAAATGGATGGGGCAAGTTGTTTCTCATTGCTAATTGGTAAGCCAGTCTACGAATGTCTGCACATCCCATGTAGCCCATAGTACCTACCGTCGAACCATTTCTAAGCAGTGAGCTACCAGAACCTGTTCCATTTCGGATGTTAAAACTGGTTTCCTACCAATTGCAAGACTACATTGTTCTCCTGGTGTTTTCCCACGTTGCTTTACGTAAACCTCAAGGGTTGACTTAGGTAAAGCAAGGTTTTCGAAGCTTTTAAATACCCCATTTCTTGGTTTCTGAAAGCTGCAATACATTTTTTCACATTTTCAGGATTCCACTTTTTGTGTGCAATCCATTTTTAGGCATATTGCTAAAACAAAATCAGTTTCATGAAGCACAGGCTGTACAATGAGTGAGTTTATAAAACATTAAGAATTAAACATTAAGCATTAAATTAAGAATAATTATAAAGATAAATATGTGAAAATGATTCTTAATGTTTAGTAAACTTTTATAAACCCTCTAATACAAAATCGCATACATAATTATTCTTATAATTTTTAAATGAATGCTTTTTTAATTAAAGTTTTTAATTCTTAGTATTTTATAAACTAACCAATAATAAGGTTCCTAATTTTGGATATCCAATATTGAGATAACACGCCTGTCCAAAATAAGGCAACTTTTAACGTTGAGGTTAAGTGTCTTTAAAAAAATGCCTTAATATGAATTGTAGTTCCATTTACTCATACATGTTACCCAAACTTTCTACTAAATTTTTGCAAAACTAGGCGATTTAAAATTTGGTACTTAAAATAAAACTCACAGAAACATTACATTTTTTGTAGCCCCTAACCAACGGTGAGTAGCTAAACTAAAATTTTAACAAAGTGAAATAATATTAACGGTTACTGTGAACTAAATTACAGACAACTTACGCTTTTAGAGAAAAGAAGGTATCCAAAATTAGGCGACTTTCCAAAATTAGGCTACTTTCCCCTATTATTTATTAGTGAATATTTACAGTTGTTGAAGATTTAGTATTATTGCTATTAACCATCCGCAAACTCCTGACCAACCTCCCAAGCCTATACCATAAGGTTAGGGTTTTTCAATATGATCTGGCGTCATATTGCCTGGCTCTTCATAAATAACCTTGATGTCTAGAATGAACCACGGGAATGAGGTCCTATCCATAAAGTATCACAGAATATCTACTTGTACATTATAGCTGGATTTTCGTTTTACTTCTGGACATCGTAAATTCCATTATGATGGTCGTAATTAAATATATTTTCGCCCCACTTAAATTCAGTTAAATAATCATAATAAGTAAAATAAAATTCCAGTGAAATACGGGAGAAGAAAAACCTGATCCAAAATTTAAATAAATGAATAAAATCGGCTTACCTGAATGGGGGTAGCCGTCTGACCTTTCCCAATGGCTACTGTTCATGCAAATTAGAGTTGCGGCAATAACAATAAACGATAACGCGTTTTGTTGTAAATGTACGTACAAAGTACGGCTTTATATGGACTCAGATTTAATAAAATCTGGCACATTTGGCGTTACATGGGGTGTAAATGAAAACGTTAACGTCTCCCCTGCAGTATAAATTAGCTATATAAAAGTAAATTTATCAAAACACGCGATTGTATATTAAACTTTAAAATATTTTATTACAACTGTTATCACGTCGCGCCGTCTGTTTATTGACTCTCCATGCACGTGTTGTATTTTACTTTTCGCCTTCTAAATGTTTGTGTAAAATCCAATGCTCACGCTACCACAGAAGAGAGAGCTTATACAGAAGTGAAGGTAAGGCTTCCCTCCAAAACCAAATTTCAGTGCGGATGGGTTTAACAAGTAGAATAGTTATCAACCTCACTTTTCTGATACGAATATGGGGCGATATTTTCGTTTAACTTTCGTTTGAGTTTGAATTGTATTTTTTTAGTATTTCTGTTAAAATAATGAGTTATTGAGTTAATTGTTTTATGTGTTCTCTTATATGATTTGTGCTTTGTGTAGTAGTGATGGCGCATAAAGGAGGATTTGTTTGTATTTCTCGGGGATGTTCTGCGAGAACCTCGGGGCTGCACCTCGAATCATTTGCTCAGTATCTTCATGTTCCATTCACAGCAATTATTTATTTAGTATATAAACTTCACTAGCGACTACATTAAAACTTCTCCTGAGACAGCAAGTTTCCAAGTTATACCTAATTTAAGAGACTAGTAAGTAACTATATCTGTAAAATGTTTTGTATTACATGTTTTGTATTATTATTATGTTGAGATTTAAAGAAATTTATTGTATTTGTGCAGTGTATATTAACCATAAATAAAATTTCAGATGTTAAAAGGGGGTAATCTATTTATTTCTGTCATCAGTTTTTTTGAGAAACCCGTA
Source organism: Tetropium fuscum (assembly GCA_964058915.1). Taxonomy (NCBI): domain Eukaryota; kingdom Metazoa; phylum Arthropoda; class Insecta; order Coleoptera; family Cerambycidae; genus Tetropium; species Tetropium fuscum. Next base: position 503,737 of record CAXKVY010018457.1, on the reverse strand, counting down.
GGAGACAATATTCAAAAAAAATCAAGTATGCAACGTAGGTATGACATTAAGAATAATAGTTTTTTTTCTCAAAAACAACAAACTGTGTCAGCCTGAATTTTTAAGGTAGTATTAAAGAGAGGATAATCTATTTACTTCTGTCATCAGTTTTTTTGAGAAACCCGTAGGAGAGGCAATATCGAAAAATATCTAGTATAAGCCGGCATATTAAAGCATATCACAGTCGGAAATTGATTTATTTTACAAAATATTTTTAAATCGTCAGCATATAATAATGAAGAACAACTGATATTTGATGGGTAACCTTTCGTGAAAAACCACGTATTATATTCACTTGATTAAATGTCACATCGATGATGAATGTCATACATTCTCAAATGAAATTCTCACGTTGTACAGCCATACTTTATGTATAATTGTTTTCCGATAATTTTTTTCTTCAACAACTCAAGTTTTCCATAAAAACCGCTTGGTGAATCATCGTTTATCAGCCCGAGACAGCGCTCCGTCTCATCTGCAAACATAGTTTGGGCATATATGGAAAAAACTACGGTCTGAGATGCACACTGTGATCCATCATTCGGATAAATCCTGCAATTACGTGGACCTGTTTGTCCATCTGTATGCCTGCTTGCGTCCACTTGCTCATTTGTCAGACCACCATTTCTTCTTGACAAGTCTGCACCAAACAAGTAACGGAATATCGTAGGATGTAATGGATTTGATATACCAGGTTTTATACTACATAAAAGGTACCATATTTTTTTTTAACATAATTTATTAAAGTCAATCATTCAACAGGCCTAACGGTCCAATACCACAATCGGAACAAAAAGAATAAGTTTACAATAATATAACAAAACAATGAAAATAATTAACATCAACGAAATTATCATCAATGAAAATAATCAACGCAAACATAAATATAATAGCACTAAAGCAAAGGATTAACAAAATGTAAAAGAAAATTACTCTTTGATTGCAATTCCAATAATTATACAAAGTACAAAAAATAAGTACAATAAGTAGAGGAAATATTGATAATTAAAAATAACAATAAAATAAAACAAATTAAACTAATTAAAATAAAATGAGGCCAACATTAAAAACAAAGAAAAAGTTACAAATTAATTTTTTTTATAAAAGACACCGAACAAGAAAAAATATCGAAGGACGAACTATTATAAATATTACAAATATTACATAAAGGAGAAAATTTTCTAAGGTTGTCCGCGGAGTTGGTAAATAAAATAAATTTGTATGATGTGAGGCCGTTCCGAGAATATGTATGTTAAGCATGCTTAGAATTTCAGTACAGTTAATATGATCGTGAAGCAATTTATAAAGAAAAATTAGGCTTTTTGAGAATGTTACGTCTTTTTATTAACGGAGTAAGTGAAAATTTGTCAAGAAATTGCGATTAAGGAAAACCAATAGGTGGATGGATTTACACCGTCTGAACGAAAGGCCGCAAGTTTAAGAAAACTGCGCTGGACTCTCTCAATGTTGTCAATATAAGCGGAATAATTAGGAGACCATATAATTGAGGCATATTCAGCTTTAGAAGATGTGTAGATTATTTAGTATGTACCATTCATTAATAATATGAAAATTCTGCTGCAAATGTTTGCGGTCTTATAAATTTGAGATTCCAGTAAAAATCTTTAAATCATCGGCATACAGTAGAAATTCAACTCTTAATCGACTAACTATGTCATTGATAAATAGGGTAAATAAAAGAGACCCTAGGAATGAGCCCTGTGAAACACCAGATGTTGCCAATACCTTGCTAGATCTATAACCACAATACACAACACATTGAACTCTGTTGCACTGGTATGACTTAAGAAGAAGGATGAAGGAAGAGGAGACACCGAAAGAACCCAATTTTTTAACAGTATACCGTGATCAACCCTATCGAAGGCTTTAGAGAAATCAGTATATACAATATCAGTTGGAACCTTTCATCAATGGCCGATAAAATAAATTCTGTAACACAAAGTAGATTTGTTACTGTCGATCTAAAAATATCAAAAATTATTATAGAGCATTTTGATAGATTTTTTTTTATTTCTAAAACTTCCTTATTTTACTTTTTTTGATAGGAGCTATAGTTTTTCAGTTATTTACAAAAAATGAACTGTCTCGCTGACGGCATAGGAAACGGAAAAATGCTTACCAGAAAACAACTCATTATTTTGTCTAACTACCAGATTACACAGAGTCCCAGCATCAAGTTTATCCGACATCCCAGCAATTCGGATTGAAGTCCTTTAACTTCATGTATAACATAGTTATCAGATAGATTCTCCTCTGCAATCTTCTTAAACCTGGAAGGTCTTCAGTGGATTGGCAACTAAGTAGCAGACCTCCTTTTATTTTCTTTATATTTAGCTCAACTGGGTCAACATTATGTAATATATCAGACTTAGTTTATTCCGCTGCGTAAGTATACCATAATGGTATACATTGGCCTGCAAAAAAAGCATAAATAAAAAGCGAATTCTGAATTTGAGGCAAAATGTTAGTGAATGATTTTCTGCAGGTCAGTAGTGCATTATCAATTCCGCCCAGAGCTACTCAACATTACAGAAATCATAATAAGTCTAAAAGTAAGCGTTCACTAAAAGAATCACATCCTGCAATGAATAACGTAATGTCGTGGTCTTTACACAATTACTTTTATGTTATGTGATATTTTGCAGCATTGTGTAAAAATAAAACCTACGGATCAGACGTAGTTTTTGATCTGATCGTAGTTTCGATGCACCTGATGCCAATATTTAAATTTATGTAGATGCATCACGTTAGGTAAACGGACATCTGCAAACCCAAATCAATATAACACCCGCTGAAATACGTTTTCAATATGTCTTATTTTATATATCCAGTCTAAAATGGCGAATAGTTATCAACCTCTAACTGGAAATATATTTTTACAAGTGTCTATATTGTTAATATTGTAACAAAAATCTTTAACTACACATCAATTTTATTATTTTCATGAATTATTTAAGTCATAACTCTGAAATCACTAAACTATTCGTGTAATTCAATGTATTCCTCTTTACAAGAATTAATAGCACAATCCAAGTCCGTTTTAAATATATTCAAGTAGTATACACAGTAGTATACACAGTATGTGTAAATTAACAATTGATATATGTTAGGGAAAATGCATTTAAAAATTGTCCAAACATCAGCTATCGCAGCACCCTACATAGACTTCTTAAAATACCCTCAAATCTCGTTATATAAATGAAATCACGTGTCAGTTTACTTTCACTGAAATGAACCCTATAAAACCTACATTCAGTCCACGATCCCTAATAAAACGTGGTGGTTGTAACCCCATAACCGGATGACGGAGATACGAAGGTCTTCCGAGCTGTGATGATTTAATTGAAACTTTCCTCAATCGATGTCCGATATATTCACATATTGATCCTTCGAGCCGGATTTGAATCAATACCGTCGACTGATCTTTTAAATGAATTAAATCAGTTAAGATATCATATTATTGAGTTATATCGATGAACACACTTTAGCCCAGATTACAATTAAAAGATAAGGCATTACTAATACTCCAGGAAATAGAAAATATTACCTGCAAAAAATAGGAGGATTTAGTTTTATAAGCTTACCCGATGTTTTTTTGGGTCGCTGATTCGGAATGTTTCACTTCCCACCAAAATTTCCTACCGGACACACCGCAATTTTTGCTAAAATAGTGCCAAAAACGATATATATGACGACTGATATAACGACTGATATTGTTTTGTGTATTACGTGCCATTTTCTATTAAAAATTAACAATTAGTTATTTAAAAAAAAAACGTTTTCGGCCCCATTTTTTCACAATGGAGGTATATCCGGTGAGATTTTTTAATGCAAGTGAAAAATTCAGAGTAAGCGATCCAGAAAACATAGAGTTAACATATAAAACTAAATCCTCCTATTTTTATTACAAGCTTTTATTTAACTTGCTATGTATGACGTATCTATGTATGTTTGTTCGGGTCAAATTTTGCAACTGAATTTTAAAGCAGTTATCCTTAACCTATTGAGATGAAATTTTGGATACACGTATAGTTTGGATGAAAATGCATGGCTAGCTAAGTGATGTCATTATAAATCCAATATGGCGGATTCCAAAATATGGCGGACTAATAACTTCTTACGCACTTCCATGATTGTATATCAAATTAGAGGGTTTGCTATGAAAACTACGAAAATAAAATGACGTCACCCTAAATCCAATATGGCGGACTCCCGAAGATGGCGTATTAGTGTTTCCAAAAACACGAACGAAACAGAAACTCGACATCCATTTATACAAGAAATATCTATACAGCCTAGAAACTGTTATATAATTAGATAATAAAGAAAACATATATGACAGAATGATTATTTAATTTATTATTTAATAATTGTACCTACTGTTATATTATCAAAATCAATACATGTTTTATTTTTTTCTCATCAGTAACATTGCTAACCCCTTCGTTTGAAATGGGTTCCAAAAATATTGATAGCTCTCTCAACACAGAAGTAGTACATGGTAATGAAAGATTGGAGCCAAAATACTAGTTAAGGTGATTATTAGAATAGTATCTGGTTCACTTTGCATAATGATGGAAAGTAAAAAGTTCGATGTCTCACACCTATAAAAAGCCCGTGAGATATTAAGCAAGGGTAGCTGCTTTTGAGTCTAGATAAAATTGTAATGTTTAGTTTGGGCGTAGATTGAAATCTACGATTTGAACGTTTTTTTTTTTCGTCTGGATTGCGTCAACAGAATATTATCTGCGTATTAATATGAACATATATAAGGAATTTGTACGTAAATGATATTGGCATCGCCTTAAAAAGTGGTTCCTTTACAATTCCTGATGAGGTCCCGAGAACAAGCAGATTAACACGGAGTCAGCATGACTTCAGGAATCTTCGATGTCTTTGGAGTCCGTCTCCCTCAGCAACGCGAGGCTGCTCTCCACTCAATCTTATTTGATTGTGTTTGGAGATTGCACGCTTTCAAAAAACCTGTCCAGACGGATTTTACGACGCGATGATTCTTATATGTCATAGCATAGCACGGCCAGACACAACGAGATATTAAACATATGCGCTCGCTGCCTGGCCTGCTATGATACCATCGCTACTTTTGCCTTCTGTGTTGTTATTGTTTATGGTAACGGATTGTGAGCGTGGCACTCAAATGAAACGGACGGATGACTTAATGCCTGGCCGTTGCGAAATATACGGGCGAGATCCGCCGTCTGGCAGCCCGTAGATTTGCATTTGCACAACTGGGGGGTCCTGCTTAATTTTCCGCCGGCACGGTTCTTGATTAAACTGCGGATCCTCTCGTCCTTGGGACTTATTAAATTCTGAATGTCGCCCAGTGAGTGGTAGCAGGATTTTAGCACACATTTGTCCATTATGAATAAAGTCAACGAAATCTTTTAGTCCGGTAGATTTCTGCCAATAGCGCGGAATCCAAGCGTCTTTTCAGACGCTTGGAATATGATTCTATTATTCGGAAAAATTGTTGTATCCGTATTGTTATTAAGCAAATAGTAAAAAACAATATTTTTTTTAGCTTATCTTTACAGAATATTACCAAATTACATATTTACGTTTAGGTTACGAACTGCTGTTCACTAATGGTTCATTAAACGTTCTAGGCTTCTCATAAGAAATGTCAAAAGCGCTGGCAAAAGTTTGAACTTGGTTCCTAAGTGGAAAAGGCAATTTAGAATAACCAAGATACTGGGAATGACCGGTGGGAGTGTGCGCCGCTGAGCGGGTAGGAGATGGATCACCTTTGGTGGTGCCCAGTGCTCTTGATTTACCGTAGGAATATTTATATTACTGTGCTTTCAGTTTGCGTTGGAATATTCAATGTGCTCCTGATTTATCGTCAGAATATTCATATTCCTATGCTCCTGATTTGCCGTCGGAATATTCATATTCCTCTGCTCTTGAACTGCTGTCGGTATATTCATATTCCCGTGCCTTATTACCGTCGCGATAGTCTAGAATTATCTAGAACGGTAAGTTTTGTTCAATGCCTTCGGGACTAGTAGTCCTTGGACGTCGTTGACTGCCAATTAATTCCTAAGTGATAAAATGACAGCTGAATTAGACTATGCATTTATGTATATTTATCATTTGTTTCCAATGCACTGTGTATCATCATCGAGAGCCGCATGTGAGCGTCCAGACCGTGGTTAAACGAATTCGAGAGTTCGATTGTGTTATTTACATCTAGGCCCCCCGTATTACATAATGTAGGGTCACTGCATCCAATATGGCCATGCTAAGGATTCTTATTTTTTTATAGGATATTCGTAGTTTATTATTGATCTAAATCATACACGCCATATAATACACCTTTGGGTATATATTAGTAATTTTAACATGTTGGTTATTTTGTAAACTGGATGTAGAAGGACCGGCTTCTTGAGAAGTTAAATTATTTTCCAATTGCTGTTAAGGTTTTGGTCTCTGGTCTTGGTTTGTGACGCTACTCGAAGCAAATGCGACCTCTGGTATTGCGTCACGGTTTAAAGGACAAGTTCCTGTAGCTTTAAAACCTGCTTTTATATTTCACAGCGTCATCGTTTTATCCCAGACAGTTGAAAAGGTTCCTCCGAAACGCATCTTACTCCTTGAACGTTCTTCTGGATACTTTGAGAAATATCGTCATCCCAATAATACACAAATCGTTAAAAACAGCCTTTTCCATAGGCTGCAATTTGAGTGTAGTATTACTTGGTACACAGTAGGTACAATGTTATATGAAATCTTTCAGTTGTTTCTCAAATGCTGCAGTCTAGATGGCACTTAGGTCTAGATGGCCATCAAAATAAGAAGACATGAGGCAGATACCTTAAATTTTGAAAAGTGCTCAATCCAATGCAAAAATACTGATTGGGTCATACTTCCTTTTTCGGTCATAAGTAGTGAAGTGCCTGGAGGCATTGAATCACCCCATTCTGGTTTCATGCGCTTTAATTTGAATAAAAAAATCATGGAAGGTATTTCTAATCCAATCCCATTACCGCAAGCCACAATTTATACGTTCTCACCATGTTCAATAGCGACCATGTGCACTCTTCGCGCGCCTTTTTGTACTAGTACATTTTGTTGGTGGTGCATGTCTGCAGCCTTTCTCGTTTATGTTGTTAACTCTCTCGGGTTTATCGATAATGTCCATTGTCCTAAGTATTTGTTTCAATTTGGTGAACTGGTTATTCGCATAAAGAATTTATTTAATTTCTGGGCCCCTGCAGGGTTTAAATTCTGTGATTTTCTGGTACAGATTTGAGGGTTTCTTTCCATAAATCCCTTAGGCCAATAACGTCCGGCCACTTCTTTTTCTTCTCCAAACCATTTGGTAAAACTATTTCGTATGTTATTCACCTTAGTGTATCTATAAACACATTTACGCAGTACGGCTGCAGTAACTGGGTAACCTACTTCATATAGACGAATGATCCTACGACTTAATTCGTCGTTCTTCTTGGTAGGCATTTTGTAGGTTAAACTGGCCCTGTTCACAGACTCTTCCAGTCACAGTCTGAATAGCTTTTGCCAATTTTTCCTCAGTCCACTGACCCCGAAGGCCCCTGGACAAAATGCGCAGCATCCTTTACATCTAGGAAAGATAAAGGGAAATTAATAAAATATTGCTAGAAGTATCAAAACAAGAATTATAAAAATATGGCAATAGGCGAGCAATATGGCCATTGCCTTGTTGTTATGCATTAAAATAGGGCATATTACTCAACAATGAATCTAATTTATGATAAAATTCAAAACATCCAATCAAATCCAAGCAAGCCAATCAAATCATTTAAGTGCACTGTGTTATAAGTACATCTTGCCTATATGAATGCACCTATTTCATTTGAAAAGTACTTACCTGATTGGTAGTCTGACAATGGATTAACAACCTTGAAGTCCGATAGCACGCAAATCACAATCAACAAGTGGTTAAATCCGCCCGCACATCTATTTAATAGTCATTATAAGCCTACAGTCTACAGTGCCATCTAGTTTCAACTCAAAGTAGTTACCGACATATAATTATTTAGCCATATTAACTGCAGTAACCTGATTGACCAAATAGCGAAAGCAGTAAGACCGTAGTTCCCCTTTATCATGTGTAGAAATCATAAATAAATAAAATAAAAAACATGGACCTAATATGCACCTATTTATTTAAACAGAAACTCCGAGGAAACATGTGCAGACGCTTTTCGACATCTATTTCTCCTCAGTGTAGCTCCTTCTCTCAAAGTTATAAAACATATTTAGCAAACCTGCTCTGAAATCTGTTACACAGATCAGAAATTTTGTATATTAAGTTTTTTGTGACAAAAAGAAGAATGCTTTCTTGGACCGAACATGATGATCAGGAAAATTGAACTTTATTTGTGAAAATAGACTTTATAACAGATGCAGGCTATCAGTTTAATCAAAGTAATCATTTAAGCCCTTTTCCCTTTTTAAATTATTATTAGCTCGTCAGGTCCAAAAGCTTGATCCGACTCTGGAAATATATATGTATATATGGTAGGTAATGACTTGGTAATCATTTTACTCAAAATTAAAATCAAACCACAGACAAGTATCGAATTTCAGCCAGACGCACCCCAATGCCCGCCTGTACTAATTTTAGTACAGACTCGACCTTCCAACTGCCTATCAAATTGGCGAAAACAAACGCGACCTTAATATGAACACATTCAGCAGTCTGGCCGCATCCATCTGCGATCACCAGCCAAATATACCACCCTTGCCACGCCACTACCCACCGTCCAGGTCACGCGACTACTATAAAGTGGAATTTTGCGGCGAGACGGTGACCTTGACCTTGATACGGCCGCGTTTCGATCTGCAGCCAGGGGGCGGCGGGCTCTCCATCGCCCCTTAGCGCGTCTGGCCCTTCCGAGGCGTTCGACAAAGCCTCCGCTGACTTCGCAAGTCATGATTAACTCAACGCTCATGGAACGGCGTTTTGTGAAGGGTTACGATGTCTCAAAAATCAAGGATGCTCTCTTAAGAAATTTCTTGATGTCTATGGGGATTCAGCCGGCTTAGTGAGCAGCCCTTTGATATCTTGACAGGGTCATTGACAAGGTGTTATGAATCAATAAAACCGTCTGAGAGAGGATAGAGTATAACGTGCAGATATATTATAGTTTATTGCTAGACTTTTAAATTAACGTAGTGTTCCATTTCACGTTTGAATTACCGCCTTTAACTAATCAGTAAAAGTTGATAATACCCCATGTCCGTTCCAAGAAAATCCATCTTTATTGAAGATAGTTTTCTACCTCGACCTAGGAACTAAATGGCATTAATATAAGTGAAAGAATTAATTACAGCTACGTATTTAGTCTAGTCAACAAGAAAATTATGATTTATGGCTCAATAGATTCAGAGTGACTATAGAAACTTTTTGAAAAAGTAGGTCCGGTAAAAATTACAAAAGTTATAAACAATTTAGTAAAAAAAATGGGGGACTTATTTTCTCAAGTTTTAAATTAACATATAATCCCTGATAATTGTCAAACTAAAAACCTTAGATTTTTTTCACTTCTTGGAGCTATTCTTGAAAGGCTTTACAAAAGGTTCCCGTTGGATAAATAATTTTGCAATAATTTTGATTTTCCACTTTGTTATTGACAATCAAAAAAATTGAAAGAGACAAACATAAAAATATAAAAATACTTAAAAACATATAAAAAAATAGAGAATATTTCTATCACATAACACGACACATTGACACTTTATTTACGTTTTCCATTTTTTAATTCCTTCGATTGTTAATAAGAAAGTAGAAAATCAAAATTTTTGAATTTCCAACGGGGATCTTTACTTTCAAGAATAACTCCAAGAATAGCTTCATTGAAAATAATCTAAGGTTTTTTGTTTAACATTTATCAGGGTTTTTATTTTTATGTTAATTTAAAATTTGAGAAAATAAGTTAACCACTAATATTTATAATTTTAATTTAGAGGTGAAAATGGGGCTAAAAACGGGTAACGTGAATTGCGCGCGCGTCGACCGATTCCGACACTTTAACAATAAAAATTATTTAATACCATTAAATATTATGAATATTATATTTAATACCTATATTATGAAGAAAAAAATTCACATATCTTTTGGATACTTTAATAAACGATAATCCATTGAAAAAAAATTATTCCCGTAATGTTTTTGTTAGATATGCTTTTGTTAATTAAGTTATTTTCTCAAATTTTAAATTATAATAAAAACCCTGATAATTGTAAAACTAAAAGCCTTCGGTTTTTTTCACTTCTTGCAGCTATTCTTGAAAGGCTTCAGAAAATATCCCCATTGGAAGAAATAAAAAAATTGGATTTTTGGACTAGATTTAATGATAAAATATCATCTTGAATATTACGTCTTATCACAGCAACTAGTAAAGGAGAAGTGTCTCCAGGGTCGGATTTAGGCCAGATGCCGCCCTATAGGCCCAAGTATCTTGCCGCATATAGTAATTGGAAAAGTTGTTAGAAATTGGAGGTTGGAAAAAAATTCGCAGGCGAAAGATTTCTGGGACTAACTAAGCTTTATTTTTCATATTTAACATTAAAAGAAGATATTTTTTTATTAATGAAATATGAAAATTTAAAAAATTATCAACAGTAAAAATATTTCTGATTCATTACCCACTAAACATATTTTAGTTTCTGAAACGTTTCAGAAATATACACTTTTATTTTGAAACATTTCGTGTATGTGAACGGATATGTTCCAGAAACATTTATGTAACCAAAGATGTCCTACCGCAGAAATGTTTCAGTGTAACATTTCATACAGTCTCATAGAAAACATTTATGTAAATATGTTTCAAAACGTTTCAAATGATACATTTGGAAATGTTTCGGAACTATTATTTCAATATGTTGCAATTTATCCTTTTAATAAGCACTACCTAGGTAGGTATATTAAAAATATCTCTAAACAATTTGTGAATTAAGCAGTTAGGAATTATCTTGCAGTTTCCTCTTACCCACAGAAAAATCAATTCATAATGTAATCCCTACACTGCCTAATAAGCTACACAATTTGTTACGAATTATTGTCAATACGAACTGCAACAGTTATGGAATAAAATGAAACAGCTAAAAGAAATAACATTTTATACTATATAACAAGGCTATATAGTAGCCTTGTTAGTAACGACACTAATAAAACATAGTAAATAAAAAAAACTTGTGGTAACATCATTTTGGTCAGGAGTAATAAAATTAAATTAATGTTTGGTTCAAAATGTCCATTACACTTGTCCAAGTCACTTGCACTTGTAAGTTCATTGCAGCACTAAAAACATTATTATTGCATATCATCCACTTGCTAAAAGTATGCCGATTACTAGAATATAAATCAGAAATTAAAATAAAAAACTATACCTGTGGCAATTTTGATATTGTTTCTGCTCCTGAGACCGTCTATAACGGAGTTGGGATTGTCCAAACCACAATGCAAAGCACAGTTTGAGTGATTTTCCACTTGCAACATGGCCTGTTTCTTTTGAATAATATAATTTAGTAAATGATTTATTTACTTTTACACAACACAATTTCTACACATTCATATTCGTGGAGAACGGCAAGTTCAAGTTCGCCATGTCTGCCATGATGCAAAACGCTAAACGCTACTACATCGCCGCTCGCCGCTCGTTGTTGGCGACATCAGACGACTATAAACGAATCTGTTACGACGCGTCGCGGATTGGTGAGTTTGTTTCACGCGCCTTCTCATCGCAGTGCTTCCAATAGTCATTCTAACAGCGGCATTCAAAGAAAAACAAAGTCATCAACCGAAATGAACAGTTAATAAAGTACAAAATATGGCATGATAAAACAAAAATTACGTAGATATTTGTCTGTTGTTTAAACATGCCTCATTTATGTTTAATAAAAAACAGAGAGATATTAAAATTATTGCGCCACGTTGTTTCTGTTGAAACATTTATGTAACATTCAAATTAGAATGTTTCGCAAAGAACATTTCTGATACGTCACATTAATATTTGTAAACATTGTTACATTTGCACAGTTCTTCTGCAGATTTGAAATGTTTCCTACACGTTTCATGTTTAGGGGGTACATTGGTGCAGGTTCCTTGTTACAAGGGCTTGCGACGTGCCTTTTTGCAGCGAAAGTGTCGATGATATGATCGTAATTTAAGACACGCAGAATTTCACACTCTATGTATAAAATGGCAAGTGAATTGAGTCTGCTAATGTCATCATTCATAATTTAACGGAAATATGAATTCAGAGCTCAAGAGCACTCTGCAGAACAATTTGTCGCAAATGTACATAAAAAGATTGGCAACGCAATTGTAATTTACAAAGGATACCCACATTTGCCGCAATGGGAGATCGGGCCAGTATAAATTTTCTTACAGCAAGCTAAAATCGTCACTATAAAGTTTCACTTTCATTCAACAAGTTGTTATGTTTTGATAGAATACTAATAACTAATCAATTTTAGCACAAAACTTATCAAAATAATACACTAAATTAGAGAATAACTATATTACTTCTATTTCAAGAATTATTGTTGACCCCACTTTACCACAAAACGTTCGATGGTATAAGGGTATAAAAAACCCTTTATAAAAATCTTGTTTTATGTTCCACCCCTTATATTTTGGGCTATTTTGTTAATAGACGTTTTCAGAATATAACAATTTATCAAAAATCGCGTCCACTAATTTTTTGAATGAGTTCAATCGGCAGAGAATAAGAAGTGACATAACTAACTCTGTATTTTCATGGATGGCCTAATAGTATAAGATTGGTTTTGTGTTAGTCATAACTTATACCTGATATGATAAAAGAGCCTTATTATCATAATGTTGTCTTCCTTTATTTACGACTTCGCGAATAAAAGCTCGCAAGGATCCGAACTGATCTTTTTATCCTTTTCGTCCAGCTAAAATAAATGCAAATGCTGGTAAAACAGCCCCTTGTAGAAGAAGCCCAGACAGAGGTGCACCTTTCGAAATAAAACCAAGTTTTCATTTACTTCCAACTATAACGTACAATGCAATTTAAAAGGAAGCAGCAGTCAACAAACCGACGCGACGGACAAAATATGAGAAATTTCAGGCAGCCATAATGGTGTGTGAGTTTACCTAACTTCTTGTAACTCTCTTCGTAAAACTAAAAGCGGAAAAGTTCGTGCGGAAATACTGAGTGCCTAGTTTTTAATGTAAACTACCATATTAACGCGTTTGGAACAGCTAGTATTGTAGGTATCTCTCTCGTGAAGAGTCGTCTCGTCCGTTTCGATAATATTATCTAATTATCAATTACATAGTTATTCGTTTAACAGTTAAATGTCTATTATATGATATGTCGATGATTTAAAGATTTTTAATAGAATCTCAAATTTGCAGGGCAAATATTCGCACATTTGCAGGAGAATTTGAATATTATTAATGAATGGTGTGCACACTAAATAATCTACACTTGAATTCAGATAAATGTAATGTCATGTCCTTTTCTACAAAGCTAAATACCCTAAATTTTAACTATTCTATTGCTAACTATTTAACTATTCTGTTGCTCTTTCTAGACTGAGACTTTTTGTGACCTTGGTGTTCCATTCGATAAAAAATTAAGTTTCAATAAACATATACCGGGTGACACAGGAGACATGTAACGCTCTGTAACTTTACTATTTAAAAAGTGAAAATTTTCAACTTTGGGAGAGTTGTATATTACATAATTGTCCTTTTTTTGAGCATATCAAACATTTCCTTAAACTTCCGGTTTAAGCGGAAGTGACTCAAACTTTGTTATTTTAAATGATAAAAATAATTTATAAGAAATAATTTATTTCTATATTTTCGCCCATCTGATTCGTCTTTAAATTCTCTTTTCAACCATGTATCGCACCATGGCACTTGTTTTTAAACTGACAGTTAATAATCATTCTATTGTATTAAGCATAGGTGGCCATGATATGAACCTTGGCAGATATTGATGCTTAGTGTGCCGTGATATCGAAAGACTTCTGGTACGCAACTTTGTGTCTCATATTTTTTTGGGCATAATCAGTAGCTGAACAGACTAACTAGATCTTTCTTATTTAAAAGAAAAAATCTCTAAACAAACTCTAATTTATTTTTCTTTTTGTTCCCATTCTGGTATTGGGCCGATAGGCCTGTTGAATGGTGTACTTCACTAAATAAATAAAATAAATAAGTAATCGGTCTAAGAAAATACTTCCTGTATTATATGTATAGTTATTCTATATTATTTCTATAAATATATAAATAACAGTGGCGCCACGACTGACCCTTGGGGTATACCATATGGTATGTTACTTAGATCTGAAGTAATATCATCAATGCTTACGCATTTCTATTCTAGATATGATTTAATTAGTGACAAAGCCACACCCCTTTTGCCATAATAAGATAACTTCAATAAAAGTAGATCATTGATAGAAATTATTTTGAAACGGACACTAACACAGTATTTCGAATCCAACTCTTTAGTTGGATTCGAAATACTGTGTTAGTGTCCGTTTCGAAATAATTTCTATCACTTTGCCAAAAATAGGTATAATTGAAATAGGTCGGTAGTTGCCAACAATGTCTATATCACCCTTTTTATAAAGGGGAGCAATTTTAGTTATTTTAAACGAATCTGGGAAAACACCTTCGCTTAAACATCTATTTATTAATGGGTAACAGGGTATAATGTTATATCAATAATATCTTTAATTATTTGGCTATTTAAACAAGACAAATTTTTAATTATTTGACAGCATCTAGAACTTCATATGTTGGAACCGGCCAAAGAAAAAGCGATCCGACGACACGAGGTATATTTTTGTTATATGTTCAATAAGTTAGCTAAAAATGATAAAAACACCTCCAAGGCTATGGGGGGTTTTAGATCGCAAAAGGTCGGAAAGAAATGAAATTAGGTGGGATGGTAGACATATGACGCCTGATAGTACACCTGAGTTTGTGACCTTGGGAGGTTGCCGCTCAAGATGTGGGAGGATGAACCTGCATCGAGGCGCTCTTTGGGAAATATGGCCATTGCTGTAAGTGATATCGAAAAAAAGATAAAATAAAATATGTAAAGAACAAAATTGTGCATAATTTTGGTCCTATTCTATTTTTGTTTGCGACCAATAAGTTGCGTTCTACGGCATGCCAAAGATGGGGGTTAATTTGAAATTTCTATTTCGTTCCATCGTTTTTGCGTTTCATCGCGGATTACGACGAAGATCGTGTTCAAATAATTATCCAATATTTTGTTTCTGATGTTTCTGAAAGAGCAATGTTTTCTGAGTCGGCATTTGCTCTTTTGCATCTCGCAAAGTAAACTTAAAGCTCGTAACTTTTTGTTATTAATAGATGAGTAATTATTATAATAGATGGATAAATATGTAGCTAGGTACCCAACGACAAACTTTTTTAACCAACTATATATTTGTTACGTTTATGTCGACAGAAGCTTTTTGTCTTTTGTTCCTGGTGTATTATTCCACACAATATCACACAAGCTGTTAAATGGAATACTTATTCAATTTTTTTTTAAATAAATTAGTTTTTGAAAATTTTGTATTATATTTCCTCTTTATTATTTTATTTATGGTTCGCGGTGTGCCTATGGGATCATTTGCTTACTGGCCCGTGAAAGTGTGGCTACACATAGGCGTTTCTAGACCTTTTGTTTTGGTGGGGTTTAATCCTCCGGCAGATATAGAATATAGCAGATGCGTCCTCTATATACTGGTATACGTTTTTAAGCCTTCATTTTCGTTTAATAGAATTATTAATAATACCTATATTATTTATTAAGCTTAACACTTGAAAATGGCTGCATTTTTCGCAAGTCTAGGAAGGTAAGTATTTTTATATAGGGGCTAAGACAATCTATTGGATTTAGGGGTGCTAATTCGGGATATAAGAGTGCTTGACCCCGTCAAGCACGGTCGCCGGTACAACTACATACAGCTTGAGCTTGCAAATTATGCGTAAATCACATTGGGCGGCGAAGAAAAGAATGCTTTTTATGAAATAGTTAAATAAAATTAATAAATCGTTGAAATAGAAATAACTGAAATTATGTATTTAATTAAACCTAACGCTTCTTGAATATTGGAATTTTTTATTGAGAGAAGGGCGGAATTTGTGGGGCCAATTCAAGATTTCAGTGGGAGCTTAGCCCCTCAAACCCCCACCTAATCCGCATATGTTGCTACGCCACTCCCTAGAATGAGGAAATATTAAATTGGACACTTGATACGACAGATAAGGAATGTTTCTCTAACAAATCTAGCAAATAATTACAAATATGTATTCTTAGAAAAAGGATCTTATAAAAAAAGGACATTTGCTGTATAGATGCAAATGTCCAAAATGAAAGCTTAAAAGCCTTGTACTTATACGACGGTAAGAACATTAACTCTCATCGGGGATATAGCTCAGTGGTAGAGCATTCGACTGCAGATCGAGAGGTCCCCGGTTCAAACCCGGGTGTCCCCTAATCCTTTTTTTAAAACATATATCTCACATTTGTATATTTGGAGATATTAATTATTACAAATATATGTTTAGGTGTTACAATATTTTGGTATGTGTTTCGCATGCAAAGATGTCACAAATGGGAAATAAAAATGTCTAAATTTTAAAGTACACAACAAAATACCAATCTACACATATTTTGACGCATGTTTCGACTACAAAGTTATCATCATCAGAAAACTGGAAATTCTTAACTTATAGACTTAATGGAAAACAGTAAAATACCAATTTTTATTATATATTATGTATATACATATTATATAGTTTTCATATATTTTGCCATTAATTTCGCCTCCAAAGTTTATAATCACCAATTAGCTGAACATGTATAAATTATGAATTTGTATGAAAAACAGAAAATAATCAGTTTACGTATATAAACGTAAATTTAACTTCCAAAGTTGCTATCACAAAAAACTGAAAACACACACCATGCTTTTTGGTCTTTTGATTTCCAGTTGCCGTTGATTTAATCTTTCACCTTTTATTACTATAGGTAATATATCCCGGCTATTTTGGGCATTAATTTATTGGTCATGCGGCTTAGGAAATAAGAGATTTAATGTGTTTCTTTCTGGTTATAAAAGGGTATTTTCCTGGCCAAATTTTCCTTCTTTAACACCTTCCCAAGCTCACTGTATCTTGTCAAATTACATCAAGGGTTTTTCGCTCAAGTTAATACGTTCATGAAAGATAACCCTATTTTTTTTCGAATCGCCCTTCTTAATAAAAAAAATACATATCCCGCAGTAACTTGGTGATTTTATGACAATATAAACCATTAAGTATATGTTTACCTTGTTGTTAATGTCAATTGCCAATCCTTATAATCTAAGTATTTTGTGTTTATTAGATAGTAATTAGATTAGACAAATTGATGATAACACACACATCTAAAATTTAATAAAGCTTATGTTTAAACTGATAAATAATATAAAGAACAACGTGTTATTATTATTACAATAATATAATAGCTATTTATGTAACCAGTTGGGAAAAGTACTATTTTGTGTAACGAGCAGATTTCTGCGGAACGAGCTAGTGTTCCGCAACAGTGTATCCCAACGTGTCTCGTACAAGATTTTTTCTAAGTTTCACCAATTTCATATTTTATGAGGAGAAAGCTCTGAATTTCATACGTTTAAAAACAATCCGGTAGGTTGTAATGTTGTGACAGCTTGTCACTTTCATAGCTTGTCAGGTCTAAATAACCTACTATGAAATGAACTTTACAAAACCAGTTGCGTAAAAGTTTACTTATTTACTTATTATAAATAATAATAACTGATATTATGAATAATAAATAGTAACTGGTTGTGAAAAGTAAGACGTTTCCTAACGTCAAAGGGTTTTGAAAAGTGTCACATTAAATGTCAAAATTAGAAAAATATAATTTACAATTGGATCACTTACTACTAATAATTACTGTTTTTCTAATTTTAGGAATTATTTCATAAGGCAAGTTAAAAATGCTGTTCCGGTTCCACTTTTATAGATAAGTGCCTACGTACTTCTAAGCCTTTACATTATCATTGTTTTCAACGCCAGCTTGAGCAGAAAAATGTCGTATCTGAAAAGCTGCATAGGTAACGTAAATGGTAAGTTCAATCCGCCTCGTCAATGTCACAACACAAAAGAAACGCCAAATCACGCTTACGGAACATTTCAGTACGGTTCGGCTAATGCTTGGAACATTAAATGCAGTCTGGAGTCTAGACACCAACGGCAAGGCCCACTCACATTGCTGATAACAAAAACGACCGCATTAACTCCACCGGCTCTGTTAACATTTTGCCAATAAAACACTTAAAGATAAATTACAAATGCAGTTTTAACACTTGGATAAAGATCCAGTCTTTTGTTCATCATAATTGCAGATGTATGGACCTTCGTCAGGGGCGTAACAGGGTTATTGAGACCCGATTGAATAGGGTACGAAAACAAGAAGAAATTACAGATAATTCACAGCCGTAATG
Source organism: Tetropium fuscum (assembly GCA_964058915.1). Classification (NCBI taxonomy): domain Eukaryota; kingdom Metazoa; phylum Arthropoda; class Insecta; order Coleoptera; family Cerambycidae; genus Tetropium; species Tetropium fuscum. Next base: position 485,152 of record CAXKVY010018457.1, on the reverse strand, counting down.
GATTTATTCAAGGAAGTGTGTATAATACTGTACCCCTATTAAATCCCAATTTGTCTTGGGATAAGTACATGAACAGTATAAAGACTATTTAGATTATATAACAGTAGGAAGAAGATAAGTAACTTATTAGAATATGATTTTAAACATGTAAGAGCAATATTCAGAAAATTTATATATTTTATAGAACTTCCTACCTTTAGATAATCTTATTCTACTTTTGCCTTGATGGAACGCATGGTGGTGGTGCACAGTGCACCATTGGGTAGTAGGAATTAACTAACTAACTTACTATATAGATATTTAATATTATCCTCATAAACATTTTAACGTTATTTATTTTATTTATTTATTTAAATATACACCATTCGAGAGGTCGAAGGACCAATAATTGGACGCCGTTATGCAAAAAGTAACCATGCGACAAAATTACGAAATTAACATTAAGGCATTGAAAGTTGCAGAAGTAGGTAAACTATATTTTGCAGAAAAGATTCATGTGAAAATTACAGTATAACCTTAGGAAATAGGCCATTAAACTATTTTTCAAAAGGGAACCAAGTGCATAGCGTACAATATCAGTATATCAGTGCCTTCTACGGGACGAAAGTGTGAACTTCTTGTTTGTTTCCGTTTATAAAAGTGGTGTAAAATGATTTCATGGCGTAATAAACAACTAGTGAATATGTGTAATACTACAGTTATTACAGAAAACAAAGATATGAAACTAAATTTGACTGTTCAACATGAATAATTTAATAATATCTATTTTTTAGAAAATCTGAGAGAAACAACAGGAGATATTTCAAATATCTCTTCAACCACCAACCTTGAATCCTGAGATTGCGAAGTTGCTAGAGAATCTATCGGATGATTCGGTCAAAGATCCAGATTTTATTGTAGATAGCGATGTTTCTTCTCCTATAAGGCGAAAGATATGTCTTGATATATTTGCTCGCACCTGTTTTTCTCTAATTTTTTTCCTATATTTTTCCTAGGATGATTCAAATGACGAAATTTTGTACGATGATGCTGAACAAAAAACATATGCAGCACTAATACCAGTACCCTGGGAAACTTCTATAGGATACGATTCAAGTAATGCCAAAGTAAGTCCAAAAAGGGGCAGAAAAAGAAAATTTGACGGTATGTCGAGGGAAGAAAGAAAAACTAACATATATAAGCGTAAGGAATGGGTGCATTATAAGAAGAAACGAATTGCTTCTAAGGAGTGTACCTTTTGATTGCCAGTGTACTTTATCATGCACAACAAAAATATCCGAAGAACAATGCAGAAATGAGTTTAACAGAAACAGAATCTTCATTTTTACCAGTAGATGTGACTCTCAAGAAAATTTACGAACTCTACGTAGATGGACGAAATAAGGTAAATGTGGTTAGTTTCCCAACATACAAAAAAATATTTTACGAGAATTTTAATTTAAAATTTAAAACTTAAAGAAGGGAATAAATGGAGAAGAGATAAATTGGTTAAAGACAAGGGAGATCACTATACTAAGAGAAAAGCCGTTTTCCCTTTTTATGAAGCAAGACTTGAATGAAAATACCATATCCGTAGAAGTTGATATTTCAAAGAAAATCCGTGGTCGTCCTAAAAGTGGTTTATATAAAACAGACCTTAACATACTCTGGCCTGAAGGAAAATGTATTTCGAAAGAAAAACTCACGGATATAAAATCAATATGGCACCTCATTCCTAAAGATTGTAGGACTTTCTATTCATTCTTTTTGCAGATGACCAGATTGAAGATGATATAGATGGATTTGGAGGTGTCCCTGACTATACAAATATAGATAATAAATATTTGATTTCCTATTTTTATTGTTTCTCTTAATTTTGTAATCATCGAAATTATAAAACGCAAAAAGGAACCATGCACCATTTAAAATATATATATATATATATATATATATATATATATATATATATATATATATATATATATATATATATATATATATATATATATATATATATATATATATATATATATATATATATATATATATATATATATATATATATATATATATATATATATACTAGATTTTTTTAAATTTTTTCAGCAGCAAATCTGACAGAGTTTTAACGCAAGATAAAGCACAAATCTGCATCTATAATTTCATGCCGATTTAATTATAGTTTGTACACGTTTAACCTTCGTTTCTCAAAACTTAGTTTTTGGCGTTGGTTCCTTTTTGCATAACGGCGTCCAATTATTCAGGAATTCACAAAAAAATGGATACAGTTTGAAATTACTTAATAAAATTAAAGAGGAAAAGGCATATGTATTCAATATTTTAAAGATTAATATGAATAATAAAAGGAAAATCAGAAAATGAAGAAGTAGCTAACAAACAAATAGCTAAAACTGAAATTACATTATAAAGTACGTTTTTAAATTGAGATAAAGATATTAGGTACCGGACATAATATCAATTTCACAATTTATTGTTATAATTATTCCACATATATGGGATTTTGAGTACAATTTTTATGTTAAGCGATATATATTCAATAAAATGTATATTCATTTTGAGAAATAGGCCATTTTAACATTTAACAATTTTTTTGGATATTTTACCTTGGCTATTATTAAGAAAAAATAAGTAAAACACTTTTAACTTACACCGTTTTATTTAAATCATCGGTTGTACTAAAAGCTACAAAATAATTAGGACACAAACTTGGACCTTCCTAAGATGCTGACGTTTTGTAAGAAATAAAAACGTCGGGCGCAATTGAAATATAGTTTTTATGCGCACCACGTTTTTATTTCTTAACAAACGTCAGAATCTCGGAAAGGTCCAGGTTTGTGTCCTGATTATTTTGTAGTTTTAGTACAACTGTTGATTTAAAATAAAACCGTTTAAGGTTTAAAAGCTTTTTTAACTATTTTTAGTTTGTAGTTTTTAGTTTTTTTAAGGTCCACTGTCGCCCTCCTGCCTCCATTATGACACCTTTGAGTACCAAGTATGATGCATGGTACCCGTTAAAAGCAACTAAATGAGCCCAGTAACTTTAAACAACCCCAAGTACCAAGTTTGAGACAAATCGGTTGATAGATTCGATAGTCCCCCATTTTGCTTTTTTAAGTTTTAGTCAAAAATTGTATTGAGTGACCTTAAATACCGCAAAGTTTCACGTTGGAGACAAATCGGTTCATAAATAGAATAGTCCGCCATTTTGGATCCGCCATTTTGATTCTTTTAAGTTTGAGTCAAAAATTGTATTGAGTTACCTTAAACACAGCAAAGTTTCAAGTTTGAGACAGATCGGTTCATAAAGGGAATAATCCGATATTTGGGATTCGCCATTTTGATTTTTTTTAAGTTGAGTCAAAAATTATATTGAATGACCTTAAACACCACAAAGTTTCAAGTTTGAGAAAAATCGGTTAATAAATAGAAAAGTCCGCCATTTTGGATCCGCCATTTTGATTTTATTACGTTTAACTTAAAGATTTTATCAAGTGATCTTAAACACCGCAAAGTTTCAAGTTTGAGACAAATCGGTTGATAAATAGGAAAATCTGCCATTTTGGATCCACCATTTTGTGTTTTTTATAATAAAAAAATATGTTATAAGAGTTTTGCTCGAGCAGAGTCACCTTTGCGTCGTCGCGTAGTATTTATAATAACTCACAAGTGAATTATCATAAATCACGCTATTTGTTTATGGAGACTATATTTGTTCAAAGGCAGTTAATTAATGAACATATAACCTAATAAGCGTAGATAAAACTGTTATTTATAATAAAACGTATTTCTTTATATTGCTTAAGTACTGTACTCTTTATATTGCTAGTTGAGTTGAGTAGAGAGTTGGGATTGGATGGATTCTATTTTTTATACACCAATTATATTGCTAGCAATTTAGTTTTGCTAAAGTTCATAACAGTATTTGATAATAACATTGTAATCCTGCAAAAAAATTCAAATCATGAGCATATAAAAGGCAATCGTTAACTTTAAAACAATATCATTTGTAAACACAATAAAGAAAAGAGGTCCCAAAATGAATCCTTGAGGATGAACGTGGCAGATACAAAATGTTAAGAAAAACCTTGCGAAAGCATTTTATTTAATAGTATACCATGGTCAATTTGCCGAAGGCCTTCGAGAAATCTGTAATTTACATCAATCTGCTTGCAAACCATCAACAATAGCATTAGTTAAAAATTCTTTTACAAAAAATAAATTTGTCGAAGTCGATTAATCTGCATTTAACACCACGTATACTCTATCCAACGAGAGAATGGACTTGCTTTGCGCATCGGCGACTAAAGAGGAGGGGCTCTGTAACGAGCTACGCAGGACCGTCATTCGATGAAATAAATTCGTAAGTAGGTGAAATAAATTTTATTTTGAAAACATGAAAACATTTTATTTATTTAACATAAATTTATTATAAATGTATGAGCGTTATTAAAGTAATATAAACCCTAAATATTCCTAAATTAGACATTTTATGATATTTTTATTTTTTTAAATTTTTTTTAATATTTAGCTACAACAATAGTACATTGTTTCATATAATTATAAATTTAAATTAGTCTGTATCGCTGCTATCAGAATCACTTTGACCATTAACGTGAATTATTAGTGGTGGGATTTCATCGATTAAACTGTCAACAATATGGTCAAGTTCCCAAAACCTATGTTCTTCCTCTATAATGTATTTTTTTATAGCTCGTAGGTAGTCCCTCCGCCACATAATAATAAGTTCCTGTCTCTCAGTTAGGCAACTATTCCTTTGCCGTTTAACAAAAACAAACTTCAATTCGTGCAACAATTTGTGAAATGTTGATCGTTTAAATTGTGGCAGATCTCCATCATCATTTACTACTTGCAAAATTTTGTCTACTGTTGGTAATTCTTTATTTCTATAGAACTCGTGTACTTTTCTCCGTATGGCAATTTTAGTGAAATCGTCGATCTTTTCTTTAAAAGACTGACGGCTTTTTTTTAAATTTGGTTCCGTTACCTGACCGGTTCTATTATATTCTGCTAAAATTTTTTTCATTGTAGTTTTTCCAATGCCCGTTTGTTTGGTTAGTGTTAAAACTGTCTCTTCGTACGACATTTGCGGATTGTCTTCCTTTAATTTCTTATATAAATTTATTATAATTATTTTTTGACTTTGATGCACGACCTAAAATTAAAAACAAAAATAAATCATTGACCACGGTTACTGGTGCTGAATAGTATGCGTATTAAATAAAACATATTTATTGTTATATTTCTTTACCTGGCCTCTTTTATTCTTCTTAATTGGCGATAATGGTGGATTTATCTCGTCTCTGGCTGCTGCCATTCTTATAATAGATTTAAAACTTATTTCACAACCGTAAACAACACAACTAAAATAACCGTACTTGCGAGACTACAAATACAAACTGTGAATAGGTAGGCAGTAGTAGGTACTTTATATAATTAGGTACCAGGTAGGTATCGGACCCAGGCGCCGGCCCTGGCTACCTGCTGAGCCAATTAAGACGTTGAGGGCGTTGAACTAATGTTCTAAGGGGCGGAGATCTGACTAAAACAGACGAATTTTCGCTCGAGTGCAAGTCCATTCTCTCGTTGGATACAGTATAGTACGTTATGCTAAAAATTAGTTTGTGTAGGACATTACTTACTACATTTATTTCTAACCTAAACAACACATGGTGGAGGATACAATAAGTCTATAATGGGGCAGGATTTAGAGCTACACAGAACCCGATGTTGTCTCTTGAACGCGTCCAGATAATATTGAAAAGACCCGTGCTGTTACTTTTATTATATGAGATAAATTAACCTTCTCGTATGACTAAGGATGTTCTTCGAATAAAAATAACCCACTCGAGTCCAAGACGATTCTTTGAGATCACAACTGGCGCAGATAATAGTGCCATTAACATTTATCGGTCCTGCTCTTTGCCTTGTTAGGCGATACAGATATTGATATTATCGATGAGAAGTCGATTCGATGTGAGCAGTTATTGGATCGAGAGCAGTACACCATTAAAGTAGGTACATTAGTGGAGACGTCACCTGTCGAACATGGCCATAAGAAACAATGTCTTAATAAATTTCAGTTATGTTTTGAGACATTGTTAAGTAAGGTAGATTTACCCACGATGTTCGTAATATAGACATTTTGAATCAGATAACGATATAAATATTCGCATGCAACACAACGCATCTGGTCAATGGCATTATTTTTATTGTAATTGAGGGATCGTTGAGAATTTCGATGGTTAGTTCTCTTTTATATTTAAACTAATTATGTTTTTAATTACATAAACTGCGTGCATCATAAAAAATTTACAACTTTGGTCAGCGAAATAAATTATAAATATATAATAGCTAGAAGAGATTCGGAAGGAACACCAGACAGAAAATCAAACTCAGAAATGTTGAGAGCGAGGAATTATTTCTGTAACCAAATAAAAAAAATATTTAATACAGATATCTACTTACATCTGTTACAGTGGCGGTTTAGCCATTAGGTGGACTAGAAATTTAAAATAAAACCGAGAAAATATCTGTTATAATATTCAAAATGTTTATGTGCTACAATTGTCCTGCTTTTTCTCTCCAAAATTTCATTGTTAGATATGTTGTCTCTACATGTCGGTGTGAAAATAGCAGCAAGAGATAGCAGCCTAAGCCTGCGGAAACACCCGAACTTTCATGGGCGTCGTTCCTCAACTGTGTCCAATTTCATTTCATTCATGGTTTTTGAAAGGGTCCCTGAGTTACAAATGCGCAGATAATTTAGCTTATTGAGAAAACTGAACAGAATGAACGTGTATGTTACGGTTTGTCGAAATTGAAATTTATGTAATGCACCCTTTGCCTGCGAAATATAATTGAGTTGCAATAGTTTTTTTGGTTTAAATGGGTATGGACTTGAGTAAATAGTAACTAGGCCATGGAGTGGGACCCAACATTTTATTTGGTTGAAATTTCTAGGATATTTTGATTCTATATGCATCTGATTTCATGTGTGTTAGTAATTTTATTATTTTGTGAAGAATATGTACTGCCGGGTGCATTGAATTTTATGTGATGAGTTACTGGAACTCAATCGGAAATCAACATCTGTTTAACTTTTCTAATATTATATTATTTGTTTCTTGTTACTATTTTTAATATCGGTACACTCTAGTATTTAGTCGTTAGTATTGTCGGCATAAGTTCCATAATCAATTTTTAATTTCTTCCGAAATATTTATATTCCTATCTTAATTAGGAATGATACATTTCGTATGGATAAGTCGGAAGCACGTAACACATTGGTAGTTCTTGCCCGCTGCATTTCTGTTGCGTATCAAACACTTTTCTCTTAAATTGGTACTACGTTGTAAAAATTTTTGTTTAATCATGTTTCGGTATACATTCATGTCTTTCGATTTTGTCAGAGCTAATAATTGGCACGATTTTCATAAAAATATATAATGTAAAACCCGTAATGTAAAATATATAATGTAAATATGTGAATCCGTTTGATAAATATGTTCCATGGTTTCATTCTGCCACTGTCCCAAATTATCTTTGTACCCATGTTTGACCATACTCAAAATCTTTATAAACTTATTAAAATAAATATTTTGTTTTTCAATTGAGTTTCCCATGGGATCTAATAAGATAAACGTCTCTCATATTTACAACAGCTAGTACGTAGTGGCTGTTATATTCCACTATTGAGAATACTATATTTTCCTTAATAATATGGATTTTATCTATTACGTAATTAGTTAAATTTTCCGTTGAAAATATGAAACTACTTGTCTAGTAGAAAAAAATCTGATAGTCATTTCTAATCTGATAGTTATTTGCAATAAGTAATTGAGTAGACGCCAACTATAAAACTCGACAACCATTCCCAAATATTTAGAAAATTTTAGTGTTAGTAAATAGTCTATATGATTTCTTTAACAGAACTTGATAAATGCTCAAAATAGGCAACAGTGCAAAAAATCCTCTTAAATCTGTCATTTTCTTATAATAGGTAATGCCATCTGCTAAACCATTTGGTAGAAACGCTAGGTCTTTTGTGGTTCTTCATTCTCTTCGGATAAATAAACATCTGAATATATTATTTGAGGTAAAAAGTCAAAAGTAAAATGTAAAAAAAACAGTTATTGATAACAATTACATAAATATTATTGGGCCGAATTTATGGGCCGACGCTTACCTCCCGTGTTATAACTTCTTCAAATTTTCCGGGCTCCTTACGACCCCCTAAATCCCTCTGCAAGTCGATAAAATTTGGCACAGTTATTGATAACAATTATGTAAACATTCCCTGAAAGCGAATTTATGGGCCGAGGCTTACTTAGCGAGTTATAATTTTGTTAAATTTTCCGGGCTCCCTACGACCCCCTGAATCCCTGTGCAAGTCGATGAAAATTGACACAGTTATTGATAACAATACTATAAACATTCCCTGAAAATGATTATGGTCTTACTTTTTCAATGCAATTGAGTTACAATTAGCGATTGCGTTGTAGTCATTAATCCTGCTATACTGTTTGATATCGTCAGCATGTAAGAGACATTTTACACATATTTTACTTCTGATATCATTTATAAATACATTAAAAAATAGAGGGCCAAGTAGAGAACCCTGGGATACACCAAACACACAAATAGTTGATTAGTGCTAATTTTTGTAATGTAAAAAAATTTAGATAATTTTGATTATTATTGACCTTGACCATTTCAAAATTTTCGCCTGCCCCACTATTTTCTTTCTTCTGTCGGCCATGTGCTCAATAAAATTCCCTGTTAATAGTAAGACTCATATTTCCCATCCAGCGTGGAAAATAGTTGAGAAATTCCCAGATGCTATTAATTTTTTTGGAACACCCTGTGCATCACTGTCATTAAATTAGTACCTGAATAAAATATCTATACAGTCCTGTTCACATTTTTTTGTTTTTTCGACCTTTGTTTTATCTTAAAAAAATATTAAATCAGAGCATATTTACTGTGATTGTATACTTTTGCCTATTTACCACATTTAGAAAAACAAATTTAATTGAACACAACAAAATCGAAAAAACGAATAATCTTTGTAAGGCCAATTGCCACCTCCAGGCATCTCTAAGAGTTTATGATCTACGTGGAATGCTGGAAATTAAATTAGTTTATTCTCTGATTGAATTCTTCCGAACATGCATCGGCCATTTCTTGTGAAATCAATTCAGGTCTTTCGCAAGAACGTACTTTGCGACCAATTATTCATCCCATAGATGCCCGATGGAATTCATATCTGGGCTTTGAGCAGGCCACTGTGACTTACTAATATTGTAAATAATTATTTGTGTTTAATTAATTTTGAAACTACTCCATGGCCGGTCCTCATTTAATGTTGACACTCATTAAGGCTCATATATAAATATGTTTATCGTATGTGGGTGCTGATGTTAACATATGTTATGTCTTAATAATGAGAAAAAAGCGTATGCTGATCCCGTATAGTAAAAGCTACACGTTCAATATACGCTGGCCTTATATTGATCAGGTATCGTATATAGTCATCTATCCATCCAGACTCAAACATAAATCTCATATATTACAAATTTATAATTATTACATTATTGCGTTTCCTTAAACAGTTTAATATCACATAAAAGTGGTTACAGGCGTTCTACAGAATTAATTAGCAGCAATTATTTCACTCAAAGTAAAACGACAATCCCACCTGAAACCCCCACCCAAACAAGTTCATTAAAATGACTCGCCGTACCGCAACTTTGTTAACTGACAATGAGTGTATTACGTTGCTTATGGCTTAATTAAATTACAATGCAGTGTGCCTTTCCGTGTTCTCTCTGAGCCAACATCTTATGCAGAGGTTCATAATAGTCTCCTTTTTGTGTCTGTTTTATAGTTTTTATTGGTACGAAGAAGGAAATGAAAATAAAAAGCGACGAGGCAGTTCCTCACAGGAATATTTCAATAACGCAATTTAAAGAGCTTTAGCATTCAGAATGCCTCTTTTGACAATAAATAGTTGAATACATAATCACCAAATAATGATAGAAAATATAATAAGTAAAGCAATTCACAGTGTGGAATATGATAGAGTTTTGATAGAGATCTCTACTGTGAGATAAAAGAAGCATGAAAAGAAAAGATATAAATATATAGTTAAGCCTACTTCTATGACAAGAAGAATGATGAAATTAACTGGTAGAAGCTAGTATTTATGGAATTGAAAATTTATTATTTTCTCGTCTTATTATATTAAAAAGTTTTCAAATAAAAATTAGTGCTAGATCTTCGCTTTTGCGACTTCGTCACTTTCGATAAGCTCTTACGTTCTCTTAATAGTTCGGATCTAGCTCCCCTCTCTTCCTTTCCTAAGTGCTCATTATATTCTTTACTATTTATTCTATCTTGTGCATTTTTCCGGGGATAGCAATATCCGCTTCTGCGATTAAATGTTCGGACCTAGCTCTCTCCTCTTCCTTAGTGCTCATTATGATTCTCACCATTTCTTCAATACAGGTCATTTTTTTAAGGGATGTCAACAATATATTCACCCGATTGTCCTCTGTGTGTATGAATTCCTCATTTTTCCGACATCTCCTGTAGCATATCGGAAGATGGCGTTAAGGCTTGGATTGTCTTTATCTCTGAAGACTACATACTCCTTACTTTCTGCCCTTCCAATGATTTCTAGGTACACTCCGAAGCATCTGTTGCCTGATTTACTAACTGTTTCCCAACCTCCCATTGCTCCTTTGTGACCCATGTCCATGCCTTTGATATTACTGTTTTTCCATTCATTTTGCAGTTTTCTTGCATTTTGTATCCCTCTTTTTTTCTCGGTCTCGTGGAAGACCGTCCCGTATGTGCTATATACCCTCACTTTGTAACTGCCTTAGCCCTTCCGAGATAGTAAATCCACATTTTCCCGACATCTCCTTGCACCGGAAGGCGGCGGTATGGCTCGGGTCCCTATGAAGCTCCAGGTAACTCATTAGGATGCTTATTATGTATTATAGCCTTTTATCGATATATCACTGGCTTTATATATTTTACGTCACGTAACTCCATTAAGAGCGCTGCAGTTCCGATTTTTTTCCGTTCGCCAGTTTTTTTAGTGCATTCTTCCTTTATCACATCCTTTCATGCTACCCCGGCTTTTGCAAGTAAAGCTATATGTTTAAAACTAAAATTATCAGATTTTTCAAATCTATGACAAACATAAAATATACAACAAAAATAAAAATTTAAAAAAGTCTTATAATGATGTATTTCATGCGTGTAGTCGCTATCTGTTGTCATGTTGACAACAGATAGCGAATCCTCAGAGGCAGAATTATTAAAAAATGTGGCACATTTATATAAAATCATTGGCCTTTTCAAATGGATCCTCAAATTCAAATATTTCAACACGAAACGCTGTTAAAAGCTAAACTACTTCCTCTACTAGTCCCGAGGGCTGTCTTTTAAAACTTCGGCAAACTAAAACTACCAACTAATTGAATAGATTTTAACGTAGTCTACAATTTCATAAAAGTTCTGGCCAGTCTGGCCCGCTAGGTCGTTACAGAGCTTCCATGTCGTCGAGATTGACAACTTTCGTAAGTTTTAACTTTATAATCTAGTGAGCGTGCAACTCCTAATACACGGCTGTAAACAATGCAATAGCGCACGCTACACCATGAATATGTAATTTTAGACTAAAAGCTGATGCCTCGTTATAATGGAATTGAGTTTCAATCAAAATATTAAGGAGTTCTTTGAGATTGGAATAATCTGGATGCATACAATATGTAATAGGTTAGTTATATTAGGAAAAATAGGGGGAAATTTTGCCATTGTTGTAATTATTTTCTCACCCTTCATGTTTTTTCTGTTGCTGAATATGAATCTGAACTTTGCTGACAGATATTTTGCCCGGAATCTCTTTTTTTTAATTAATATTTTGGCACACTTTTTGGTTTCTCGTCTATATCTCAAAATCCATGCGATTTATCGAAAAAAACCCTTTATACAAAGTTAAAGTAGAAAAAATTTCCTACATTCATAACATTTTTTATTCTTAGTATGGCTCACCGTTCCGCCGCTAGAGTGCGCTGGAAAATGGCCATTATACATTTGTCTCAATTTGAGGTTTAATTACTCACGTTTCTTCTTCGCATATGTTTTCCATCGAAGTTTTGCATCCCAACCACAAAGCAAGAAATATTACTGGCCAATTTAAACAGCAAAATCTTGATTTTTATGATCATTTCTATGATAGTGCCATGTCCATAAATCGCATTTTTAGCGCTTTTGGATTTTGGCCATTTTTCAGCGCACTCTAGCGGCAGACCTATCGGCCATGAAGTACATTAAAAAAATTGGAAATTTTGTCTTCTTTACTTTTGTATAGAATTCGATAATCTTATCTATAAAAATCATAGTTTTTGTGATATGAGCGAGAAACCGAAAAAAGTGCCAAAATTGTATTTTTTTTATAAAAAAGGGGGTTCTGGGAAAAATTTATGTTAGCAAAGTTCATATTCATGTTCAGCGCAACCCAAAAAACATGTGAGGGTGAGAAAATTATGACTATAGCAAAACATTCCCGTATGTGCCTTCCTTTTCCTAATATGCTTAGCTTATAAGTAGAGGGCACTTGTTTTTATATAAATGCTTGCAAACTATAAATATGTAATTTGATGGTGATTCTGCGGTTTGTTGGTTGGATCATGTCGGTTGGAACGTAATTTCAAATCTAGACTACACCATTAATATAGAAAAATGAATCGGTCCGAACGCTACCTTTAGAGGCAATTTTGTCTACTATTGTTTATTTCATGGGCAGTTAGTATAAGCAATAAACTATAAAATGCGCTGGAAAATCCTACATCTAAGTGTTAACCGCTTTTTATTTCCGTCAGGTTCTTAGTGCAATTTAAACTTTAAACGTGTTGATCAAACCTCGACTGTAACCTGAAACTTTTCTAGAGGCTAGTTATTTTAGTTCCGCTAACAGTGTATACCGTCGCCGACGCCTACCGCCGCCCCTTTTTCCGCTAACTTTACACCGCCGACAGCTAAGACGTGCCATAAAACTTCCAGCTTCCTCAAATGCACTTCCCAGTGCCATTAATCATTTACACATTCTTATACAATATTTAGCCACCTCTTCCCTGCAGAAGTGTCGGTAAATGCCATTAGGGAGCGTGCTACTACTTTTACTTTTTTAAATGTCAGAATGACGTATACTTAACAGCAATAATTATGAGACCTGGAAATGAGAAAATACACCGGAGATAAATAGATAAAAAATATGCCTAGTTATTATTATCCTTTTTTTTAAGGTAAAACTACTCCAGGTGCCTATAGCTACTCCACGCTCCTGTAGCTTTGTCAATAGAGCTTATGTGTATCGACAACTCTCAAAATAGCTGTAACTATATTTGGTAGATAAAATTAAAGAAAAACTGACTGGCTGTATAGAATCGCGCACAAATATTCACTTAATGCCACAGTTACATGTCGAATGTCAATGACATTTCCGACTTCTTTCTCCTTAATCCTGTCCAAGATGACCTTTTCGACAATTTTGCTCGTCGCTGGCAGTAGGCTGATCGGCCTGTAATTTTGGGGGAACAGGTGGTCCTTCTCGGGCTTGGGGATGAAAATCACGTCTGCCTATTCCATCTGGAGGGGTTGCCTATCCCGTCTCGATCAGGTGCCCACTACGTTGACGTGGGGCAGGATACCGATGATCTCTTCTGGAGATGCTGATCATCTTAGCCACTCTTCGGCCGCCTAGCCCTTCGATTCACTTCGGCTGAGTGGTCCTCATCCTCGTCTGACGGATCGAACTTTCTACATTGCAGCTCGAGATTGTTGGCGATTGTTGGCGTCCGCCTTTTCTCCTCGGGTGTAGACAAGTCCTCTCTCGCCGTGGATTGGGGGCATCGGTTTTCGGGTGGATCTCAGGGCTCGTTGCACTTTCCATAGGCTGTAGTCATAAGGGTCTAAGGACTCCAGATGAAGCTGCCATCTTTCGTCTCGGTGCTCTTGGAGGGCAGCCTTGACTCTCCGGTTGAATTGATTGACCAAGTGCTTATCCGCTTCGCTCTTCTGTGATCCCTGATTAGCTGCTTTGTCTCTTCGGAAATTTCTCAGGTTGGATCTGCTTCCCGTCTAACGATGTTTTCCGTTGTGCTGGCTCTTAGCGCTGTGCCTATACTTTTCGAGGTGGGCTATGGCTGCTCAATTGCAGGTTCGTCCTCAATTCGGAGAACTACAATATACCTTTGAAGATTGGTTTGGAACTGCGGCCAGTAAGTCCTTTTCTTGGTGAACCATTCGTCGTTGTCCGCCCGTGCTATGCCCAGGTGGAGCAGGATGAGGTCGTGGTCTAAGGATCCTTCCCTGAGGTTCTCGAGGTGGAACTGCATAGGCACATTCGGTCGTCCTCCATGAGAAAGGAAGTGGGTGGGTTCCGGAGGTCCCCGAGCCAGGATGTTGCGGTGCTCCAGGTATCTTCGTCCTCTCTGGTGCAAGATCTGTTAAATAATAGTTGTGTTATTACAAAAATTTCTCAAAGGCAAATTATAAACGCGGCATAAAAATTCAAAAAACAAATTATCACGTGTCCAATCTGAAAAATTTGAGGCTAGTTGAAAAAAGGAGTGCCACAAGGTTCCAAAAGAGCCCTCTACTTTTATCGTGCAGGTGCATGAAATCCCTATCATGAAAAGTACATTATATGTAATACTAAATTGAAATATTGGCTTTTGAACAAATTTATGACATGAATTGTTTAAATAATTATTTAACATATAGCCTAACCTAATAATATACTCGTATGCATATTTCGCTACCCTGTACTAGGGATTCGAGATAGCCTTGGTTGCGATTTACTTTCATAAATGATCTGTATGTATTTGTAACTTTATTACGTCGATGCGGTCCTACGCTGGAGTTGTAAAATAACTTCGTACATTTTATGTGCAGTACCTTTATTATCCTGATAGGCTGGCGTAAGAGCAGAACTATTCAAAATCCATAAATTCGCTTGAACCGGTTATGAGGACGCTCTGAACCATATGCGCTAAACGAAACACAAGAAGTGAGTGGGATCGACCACAATTCGGTCCCTGCTTAAGTGGTGCATTTAGTTTGTACGAGTTTATGTTTGTGAAATATGGATAATAATTTGGAGAATGTCAAGCGTGGTCGAAAACATACTATTTTTAGAGTGGACCGTAGAGGTTTTTAGAGGTAGACGTAGATGTTATTTATATAGAGATCGGAAAACAAAGTATTTAGTTTTTGTCAAAAATATATTTGTCTAGAACATTCTCAACAAGTATGCTCTAAATTCGGAGACAGTTTCAACCAATAGTATATGTATAGGTGGTTCCCAGAAAGCAATTTAACATATTTTCAAAAGTTTATATTTTGTTTTTTTTTGTACATTGTGTATTATTACACATGCAACCAGTATGTAATCATTATATGCAGAAATATATGTGTATCTGCAGAAATTGTTTTTAATTTGGTCTGTGAGATCGTAAGGGTTAAGCAAAGATTTATTACCGAAGACGAACACCAGGCCATTAGAGAAAGTATTCACAAGTATTTGATAAAGCTAGGGTCAGGCGGAAGCTTTCTGACACTTTTTGTTACGATTTTACGACCTTAATACACTATATCCGAAGATGGAAGGTTATACTGGAATTGCTTTTTATTGCCTATCGGGAATAACTTTTATAGACCTAGAATAAAAAAATGGATTAATAACAAATAAAAGAGGAACGGTTATCTGGGGAGGCTAAAGTTTAACTTTTATGGGATTTTTTATTATAAACCGACGCTATAAACATCGTCTTTTGGCAAAACTTTACAACATAAATTCTGGGTCCGCACACTATTGAATGCTATTAAGGATGAAGCAGATCAGGAATCAGTTGAAAGAGATATCAGTCACAAAAAATAATGTGTGACACAAATTACTTAGTTATCATATTTAAATAGGTGTATCTATTTTCTTGATTTGAAAGACTTTGTCTCAGGAAAACAGGTATTTTAGTATTTAATTTTAACGTATATTACGTATTAGGAATAACATTTTAGAAAAAAGTTGGTCTGCATATAGATTTTTTGTTATATAGTTATTATATCTGCTTTTTAAATCAGAAACATACGAGGATCTTAAAAAAAAATGAAGAAAAAACAAAAGCTTTTTGCACTTTATAGCACAATTTCTCAACAATAAATGATGAAGTATAGATGTTGAATACAATAGTCGCCACACCTTTTCAGTGATAACATAAAATAGCAGGCTCAGAATTCTACTTAATAAGAGCTACCAAGTGACTTTAACGTTCCTAATGAAAAAAATCTAAGGGCGATAGATCAGGGGATTAAGAAGGCCAATCCAATGGTTTCAAGTTTCAAGCGCCCGCCGTATCAGTGATCAGCAAATATGTTGTTTATAGTGGAGCTAAATCGATCTAAAAATGTGTCGTTTATTTTTTTTGCGTAGAACCAGATGAAACTATAGATTTTGTAGAGTAGGTTATTTGGGACCTGTAATGTGCAATTACGATATTTTGAAAAATTGACTATTTAGAAAAGTCGTTTTTTTAAAATTCACATCACCATATTATGTTCAAATCTATATGCGCTATCGATCTGATTTTTTTTTAAATCAAGTACACACCCAGGCTCTTACAACGGTGTGTTTGTTTCTGTTAATTATTGTTTATTATTTTCTTTAAATAACTATTAAGTTATTACTTCGCTAAGAATGGACTCGTGTTTTCACTATCGACCAACTTTTTTATTTTTGCAAATATTCATATACATGCAGTGAAGCAATTAAAGCCAAGATATGGCAGCAGTTTTTGAAAAAAAATCATCTAGGACTCGTCATTTATTAATATTTTTGTGACGCATATGGCATACATTCGGCGGGGACTTTTTTGGACAATTTTTATCAAAGGTCGTCATAACATACATATTTAGTGTTTCATAAATTCCTCAATTTTAAAAATAATTAAAAAATTCCTGATCATCCTCAAATCCATCCATACATTCTACACAATTTTTTCACACTACACGTTTACCACTGCTCACAACATTTTGACATTTGAGACCTTCCTTCACACGGTTACACTTTATGTTATTACAATCGTCATCGGGGCAATAAAGGCTTAAACATTGTCGTACAATATCTGGAATTGGTTTTCAAATGAAAAAAATGCCCACTCTTATATAGCTTCAAGCAACGTGTTTGGATCATTATTGTGGTACCATATCTTTAACTGATGCATACATCTGCAATTTTCGGAAAAAAGTTTTTTCTAAAGAATAGCTGGAATATGGTTTATTATGATTGGCCTTTCGGGAGACGTAAATCATTAAGAGTTCGAACATTGCGATTCTAATTTTTAGATAACAAGAGAACATACTTTGCAGCTACTTGCAATACTTCTTGATGAGGCAGTAGAGGGCATTTCAGAGACAAAGACGTGTTTAAAAACTTTTATGGTGAATTTCGCTCCACCATTAGCTCTGTTAGTTGTTTCCGCCTAAAAAATGATTATTGTAAAATAATCGTATTCATTGTCTCTTTTCTGTTAAATTTGCTTCCTGTGATAAATTAATTAACTAAGTAAATAAAAACATTTGTAAAAGAAGAAAACTGTTTTTAATCAGTTTTTTCAATTTCCTCAGTATATATCACTTTTAGAAGTATCTCCTATCTCATACATTTTTTTACTACGAACTTAACGATAAATACAAAGACATAAAAATATAGGGTGCCATTTAAAAACAATTTTTTTTGTTTTTAAATTTTTGATATTGTAGAGATGACATTTTTTTCGAAACTTGTTCTGACCCTTTTGATAACCCTTTTGAAATATTAAGGAGATGTCAAAAAATTATTAATTTATATTATTTAGTGTTGAAGATAACCACAAATACAAATGAGACGCTGCAAATGCAAGAAATTAAAAAAATATATATCTCCAAAAGAGTTGAGATTCAAGAAAGAGTTGTATTATCAAACTTACCCTGAATTTTGATGAAAAATCCAAAAATCTGGTTCAAAAGGGCTTCTTTCTGCTCGCAGGTCTATAATTCCTTTCATGCGGCTCTATACATTAAAAAGGCAGTGGCGGCGTGAACAATAATAAATAGAAAAAATAAATTATAACGTTTTGCCATTTGGGGATAATACCCGCCGAAGTAAGACTTTTCAAAATCAAAAAAGTTATAAACTGTAAAGTCGTCGCTACATAGAGGGGTTCCTGGTAGCTCAACGTGCGCTTAGCTATATGATTACAGTACATTACTAGATTTTTATCTGATTTGCAGTAAGATGGCTAAAGCGCCTTCGGCTCATTTCCATATCACCCTTGAGGTAGAGCCTCTGGCGCGTTTTTTTTCAGTGGTTTCCCCACCAGTCCTAATCTATAAGAAGATTTCTTGTTTATAAACTGTCGTCATCTCCAGTGTCTGCTTCCGTATTTGAACAATTTTGACCAAGACAATTTCTACACATGGTTGTGCAACCCCGCTTTTGCACAGCCGCATCTTTTCCGTCATGTGTACTGTGATCATCAAGATTGCTAAGCGCACGTTGAGCTACGTTAACACAAAACGTTATAATTTATATTTTCTATTGTTCAATTTATTGCCTAATATGCTTGGGCTAATATATAACTTGTGGTGATTCTTGCAAAAATATTTTCCCCTATTTTTAAGTCGTCATTTCAAATCTTCAAAACGCAAGCTCTCTGGAGTTAATACATTTGATTCTCTATATATTATGATTTGTGTAAACACTTTCTATATATTATCACAGATAAATTGTTAATACTTAATATTATTATATCTACTCTAGAATATTATCTGTAATCGTAACGTATTCTTGGGCGGATTACTAGCCGAGCTCAGAACTTGTTAAAATATTCAATAAACTCGTGTTATGTGTCCATTATACCAAAAGTTACGTACGTTTTACAAAATAGCAGCACTAAACTTCGTAAAACATGCTCGTTCATGTGCTTCCAGTGTGTGACATTGATATGGGGTAACGGTAATACCAATCTCGCATAGACCTTTTAGTTCACAGCAAAACTGGATAATACTCTTTTTGATTTGCTCATAAATCTATGTCAGGATTGCATAAAAATCAATTTTGAAAATACATTACTTCCAATCTGTAACGGTATGAATTTTGCTGTACCCATTTTAGGTTATTTATTATCTCATATAGAAAGGAACTAAAACGAAAAATTTTTTGAGTTAAAGTTTGACCGAAATATGATCACTCGAACATATTTTTTTTTTCGATATTTTCCCTCTTATACAGATATTGTTTTCATTCTCAATTTGTTGAAAAAATTATTATTGTACTCAATAAGAAAAGATATTTTTATTGGGTACAGTAATTCTATTCAAACAAATGTATCATTTTCCACCTTGAATTAGTTGTTTCACTATCACTGATAACAATATAAACAATATAATTTCTTCGACTCTATTGTTGTAACAGAAAGCATCATGATATAAGCCAAATTTTTACCGAACGCCGAGCAATTTCGGGCTAATCTATTCGACCGAATGCATTCGCCTTCGTTAAGGTGGGTACGCATATGAGCACGAACGCGAATGAGGCAACCAGAGGACGCATGAGCATACGTATGTGTACGTCTGAACGAGGCGTGCTAATTTGTTTGAATCCACATGCATTCGGCCTCGACCCGATCCGTTTCTTGGCGGTACATCAAAGCGAGTCCGTACTCGGTGCGTGCACAGTCTGGACGGAAATAAAAAATTCACGCCGAGGCGGTCTATTCTGTAGCAGTGCACGGAAAAGATTGCATGTGTAATTTTATTGTATCCGGGTAATATGTGTATCCGGGTAAAATTTTCGAAAAACCCGCTCGTTTTATCGGCCAGGAGATCATTTAATAAACTTGTGCTATTTTGATTGAATTGTCCTCTAAAGATTTGAAGATTGAAAAAAAATAAAAATTGAAGATATAATTGCGAAGACCATCGTTTTGGTATTTTCTTTTTTTTTCTTCATTACACTGCTCAAAATTATAAAATACGCAGTGCGTTCACCATCGGAATCTGAATCGGCCATATTTTTAAAAGCGACTGACAAAACGAGAATGCTCGCCACATTCTATGGATCGATGCGGTATAACGTCTCGTGCGTCCACTATTCAGGAACCCGAATTTCCCATATCTGAGGCAAATGATTCGTCCTCGGGTTGCCTCATTCGCGCTCGTGCTCATATGCGTACCCACCTTAATCTGTATGAATACGCACGCCTTATTACTCAGGCTCAGTTAGAGAGAATTCCGAGATGTTGCCACGCGTTGAGGCTCTTTGTCCAACTTTGAGATAAAGGATTCCTTACGGACAATTATTACGAGAATGTCCCTGATGATGTGAGATTAAAAAGTGAAAAAAAAGTTTGAGGAAAAATTTTTGGTACGGTGTGGAATTTAGGAGGCTGGCTATCTGCTTCAGCTTTTGATTATACATCATGCGGATGATGAAAAAATACAGTTTTGGCCAGATATTGCCTCATGCCATTATGCAAGAGTCACAAGGGACTGATATGATGACAACTTTGTCTCGAAAGTAGACAATCCCCCTAACCTACCTCAGGCTTGCCCTATTGAAGAGTTTTGGACAATATTGAGTCAGAAAGTGTATAATAACGGATGGGAAGCATAAAATGAAAAACAATTGCGACGCCGTATCTCCAGAAAAAATTGAGAAATCAACGCTGTGGTCGTCCAAAGGATTATGCAACGTATCAGAGTAATACTTAGACAAATCGAAAATAACGGTCCCTTGCCGATTATTTGAATTTTGTTTTATAATAGGGACAGTTAAGATAGATTGATTAAAAATGTGATAAAAATATATACATACATTTTTTTGCATAGTTATTTATTATCAACCGATAAACTTAAACCACCTGTTTTTCTTTTGAGTAAAATAATAATTTTTCAACAAAATGAGAATGAAAACAGTCTTCATAAAAGGGCTAAAAATTGAAAAAAAAGCTATATTCGAGTGGCCATATTTCGGTCAATTTTTAACTCAAATAATTTTTCGACCCAGCATTTAAAAGGAAATTTTGTATGCTTTTTTTCTGCAAAGAAATGCCTATACTTATCTCAGACCCAAAAAATGTATAGGCAAAAAAAGCTTTAATTTTAAAAGGTTTTAATTTTTTTTTAAAATCAGCCATTTTAATGAGAAATTCAATTCCCTACAAACAGTTTCATATAAAGTATATCGAATTTCGCTTCGTTTGAAAAACTGATAAGGGTGCATTTTCACCATCACCAATTTCCACCTAATTTAATCTAATTTAATAGCACTCCGTGGTTTTTTCTTCTTAAATGACCCAATATTTATACTATTTATGGTGAAATTATTAGTCACACTTCAATGATTCGTTGCTAAGCAAAGCGTAAAGTGGGCTATACGGTATAGGTCCCTTGTCGCTATTCATACTACTTTTACATTTTACAATTTCTATGCTTTCAAATGCATCCAATTGTCTATTATTGGTCACATTTCTGACTAATCTTAAATTACTAATATCTATTCTATGATTGTTGTCAAAAGCATGTTGTGCAATACTAGACTTATCTGTTCTTCCATATTTTAGATGAGCCATATGTTCTTTAAATCTGGTGTTAATTGATCGTCTCGAATCGTCTCGTTTGTCCAACATATTTTCGATCACAATCATTACAACTAATGATTGTAATGATTACAATCATTACAATCATTTCGTAAATCCCAGACCTTTCATTTGGAACAATTTTATCCTTTGGATTGTCTAAAAGTTGTTGTAATTTATTACTCGATGAATGAATCGCTGTTATACCCACGTTTTTGAAGAGCTTGCTCAAACCACGAGTAAACCGGGGTTCGTAAGGGATGGATACATATTTTGGAGTCTCTATATCCTTTTGAAAGGTCGTAGAATTATGAAGTGTGTCCTTAAATATACGCTTCCTAATTAGTTTTTCAACTATATCTCTAGGATAGCCATTACTCACAGCTATATCTTTAATTAATACTTTTTCTTTTTCAAACCTCTCATTACTGAGAGGGAAACTTAGTAAACGATGGACAAGAAAATTAAAACTTGCCATTTTATGTTGATAGCAGTGGTGAGAGTCATTAGGGATATATCTGATCGTACTGGTATCTTTTCTATATATATCAAATTCTAACCTATTGTCACTATTTTTAATTACTAATACATCTAAAAATGGAAGTTTTCCATTATTTCCTAGTTCATATGTAAACTTTCTGTAAGCTTCTGTAAAGTTTACAAACGACAAACGAGACAATCAATTAACACCAGATTTAAAGAACATATGGCTCATCTAAAATATGGAGGAACAGATAAGTCTACTGTTGCACAACATTCTTTTGACAACAATCATAGAATAGATATTAGTAATTTAAGATTAGTCAGAAATGTGACCAATAATAGACAATTGGATGCATTTGAGAGCATTGAAATTGTAAAATGTAAAAGTAGTATGAATAGCGACAAGGGACCCATACCGTATAGCCCGCTTTACGCGTTGCTTAGCAACGAATCATTGAAGCGTGACTAATGATCTCACCATAAATAGTATAAATAGGGTAGATTTTTAGTTTAAGATTAGTTTTAATCGTCTCCGGATGATGCGAACTGAAAGTGTTTTGGTGTTTGTGGAAACTACTCCGAGTGTAATAAAAACCTGTTGATGTGATAACGTTGATAAGATTGAGTAACATTCTTACCTAATACAGTCCAGTCAATAGAAACGGAGTAGAGAGAGATGCTATAAGGGGTCCAGTTATTAAAGGAATATATTCGCTTTTTAAAAGCTGAAATAATTATTAAAGAGTTGCGTGTTTTATTATTTATTGTTGTGACTTTGAAATTTTATAAATACATGAAGAAAATAACCTATTAATATTTACATTAATAACAATGATTATCATATATAGATATATTATATATGGAATGTAATATTTGAAAATTTGTTGTAATTCATTTGGTATACAGGGTGGTCTGATTTTTAACAGCAGGACTATACCAGACGATAGTTGATAGAATAATAATGGTAGTTTCTTATACGAAGTATACTCGAAATCGGCTTCGTTTCGATTCCACAGGATGTTTAAGAAACAAATATATTTTAAATAAGTTACAAAAGGTAGCGTTCTGAAATTTGGTTCTGAAGTTCTTTTGCATTGTCTATTGAATAGTGGTTGCCAATTTTTGTCAAATATACAGTAACGTGCGTACGGAGTATTCAAACATATTGTATTTCAAAAATTGTGTGCCCTGGATTTCTCACAACACATATAATATACAGATAATATACTTACATAAGGGATTCCTTGCTTATTTTTTTTGTACCTTGCAATTTTTCGATGAAATATACTGTCTTGTCTTTTATAAAGGAAGCCGAATTCGACCTTACTTTCACAAAAGAAACATTTTAATATATCTGCTACTTAATTTTTTTCTCTTTTTGTATCATTCTCCACTATTTACTCTCAAACTACTTGCAACGAATACTGATATTGCCTCTAAACATCTGCATAAATAGTCGGAATATATAAAAATTCAATATCAAGAAGAAGAAATGTTCATTCATTTCACGCTACATATCATATGGCAATCGTAAAATTACGCGCTATAGTGACACAAAAGTATCAGTATCAGTTGTATATTGTATCAGTTGAATAATATTTATATTAATGTGGTATTATTACATTTGATAATAGTTTTTTTTTATTTTGTCACTAATCCCTAATGGTACTTGATGCAAATGCTGAAAATATCTATCATACTAGCCACAAGTAATTAAAATTGCAGTCCAGGAGCATTATAGTTGCATCTGGTATTTTGCAATACCAGATGCTTGCGAAACTTGCGATAGATCCAAGATCTGTGAATTTTTATAATAACAGCGATTTACATGGGTTACATAATTTAGCAGATATGCATAAGAAACATATTTTCTGTACCTGTTTCCCAATATGGCGGCGCAAGCTGTATCATCCCAAAGTAGAAAATTTGGGATTTCATTAACCACAATAGAGGTCCATGCTAAAAATATTTCTCCATGCTTTTAAAACTAAAATATGTCTATTGATTGGATTATTACTTAATATTTAATATATCTATTCTGTTTTGTTCAACTGAATTTGAACTTTATGGAACTGATATAGAATTGATCTATATTGAGTTATATTTCTATCGTGTAAGTTTCTTAATATCGCGTAATACAAAGTATTATATTAATGCCTAATAGTAAAAATACTCTTGATACTCTTGATATAAATACAATGTTTTACCTCGTAACAAAAGAATATTGTTCCTTTGTGGACTGTTTTATTAAACCACGTCTTTTGAGGGGTATCAAGTAGTCGTTATACCTATCGCTTTTTATCACTGTAGATATATGACATTTTGCCATCATTTTTTATTATGCTCTTATATCTGAGTACTATCCTATATCCCATACTAAAAATTATGGCCGTGATCCCCCTATACCCTCTGCTTTAATTTTTATAGCATACATACGAAATCAATACATTGTAAAAAAAAAGCCTATGTTAGTATATCACTAATGTCTATGTCTAGTAACTTTATGATTTTCGTGAACCTGTTATGAATAATATATACTGCAGTCCACCGCATTTCATTAAGCTCGAACTCAATTTTGAATAAATATGGAACTTTGTTGCGCTGGACATCTCTAGTCTCAGATGCACAGTGGTCATGATTATTAAAATAGGTTGGCGTTGAGTGTGCAAGAGATATGCAATACGAAGGATTATAAACTACATTCTATTACATTAGTTGCAATGTAAAATAGAATATTTTACTTGCCCACTTTATATACAAGATAAGATGAAGTTGTTAGTTTCATTGTAATGATTGAAATACAGGTAAAACGAGTAAAAGGAGTAAAAGAACAAGATGCTGAACTTTTTGGTTTGACTATTGATGTCAGGAAATTATGTTATGAATTTGCTGAACGAAATGGCATATAAAGCACTTCAATAGAAATGACGGAATGGCAGGATTTGCTTGGGTAGATGGTTTCAGAAATAAAAATTCAAGTATTGCCTTGAGAGTACCGGAAGCAACAAACAAGTACCAAGATGGGCCTGGTTTTCTGCCACTATCGTATTTTTTTAAACTTTTTTTAAATCCATACATTACTACTTTTTAAAATATTGACAATGTATATATTATAGAAAATAATATTTTACAATACATTTTACGTTTCATATTCCGATGCGGGTTTTGCTGAAAAGTTGCTAGAAGCAGTAGGTAGCGATACATTTTCAAAATGGTTGATAAATATTACTATGGTCTAAAGATACTCAAAATCTGTATATCGTGGTATCAGATTAAGAACTTTCAAAATGTTAATTAATGGATTTGTTAAAATGCATATTAAAGATGGCAAACATTGTCCAATGTATATATATTGTGATGAAGATGTTAATTTTTTTTATGTATGCCGGCCGTTAATTCCGACAATTTATGTATTTATGATATTATATATTATGTTGTGTTTGTTTATTTATTAATGATTTATATAAGATAATATGAATGTAGCCTTACGTTGGGCTATGATAAATTGTGATGGTATTATTTTTATTGGTAGAGAATTGGATAGATAGCTTAGTTTTATAGATAGAGAGAAAATTATTTTGATATTAAAAGATTACTAGAGTGGAATATACTTACTTTAAATTTCTTATGTATTCTGTGGACTTTTTATTAAAATGGGCGCCAGTTCAGAATGTCAAAAACACTTTTATATTTTCTATTTATAAAAATATACCTAGTCAATTTTATAACCGTGTATATATCAAATCAAAACGTTTATTTATAGTCTTCTTATTTAGTTCTGATTATGGCATGAAAATACTTAACCTGAACTTGAGTTCAAAATAGACTGGTACTAGGGTGCTTTTTAACTTATCAATTTTACTTTATGCTCAAAATTGTTGACTATGTATTTGCTTTATTGCTTTGAATTTACCATGGACGAAAAGATAGATTGGTTTACAATTTAATTAATACATATTTATTTTAAAAATATTTATAGTTGGAAAAGGATTCAATATTACTTAATAAAATTAGAAGCTTAATCTGACCTACGACACCTATTTATTATTCCATAAAGTACTACAAAACATGGGGCATTTAAAATCCATCGAGCAATATGGAACATGTATTAATAAATAAATAGTAATTTTATATATTACGACAATGATTATAGAAGCAATTACAAGTTTGTTTGTTGCCTTGTTTCAGAGTTATCTTTTGTAAACAAAAATACAAACACACGCGAAGTGCACTAATGCACTGTGGCAGTGACCCCTACAGGTGGTATGCTGCAACTGCAAAACTGCAATGGCGCCCTCGTTTAGAAAACCTGCAACGGCGTCTATTATTATTAGACCTAGGGATCGCCTCGGGACAGAAAAATCAACGACATCAGGAACACGGCTTGTGGAAATATTACGACGTCTTCTCGTATTAACACTGACTTGTTTATATCCTTAGCTTCTTAATAATCCTTATGCGGATACGATGAAATCACTTTAAAAACTATCTAGGACACCACTCTAATTATTACCAGAATAATATTTATATCACTCAAATTCTTCAGTCGACAAGATACGATATGTTGGAGACACTTATGAGTACCATAGTGTCCAAACTTTAACAATTAACATGAGTTTTACAATTTAAATTTTAAATGCTTAATTTTCTTTGCGAGAAATTCAAAACGTGGCTACCGATTGTAGCGCCTAATACGTACTCTTTACTATTATTATATTTCACTAAGTAAGACCCTCATAAAACAAAAAACACTTCGTTAGTTACTTGTATATTTATTACAATAGTAGGTTAGCTGGCAACCAATCACAGTTCAAATAACACAAAAACAGTTGAGAATCAAGATAGGGTTGTATTATCAAACTTAGCCTTAATATTGATGAGGAATCCAAAAACGTAAAAAAAATGGGGTGGTTTCATTTAAATTAACAAATTTGATGTCAACTTCCGGTATAACTGGAAGTGATAGAACTTCTAAAATATTTTAGAATGGTAGATCTTTTCCGGAAACCCACTCGACCCAGGTTTCAAAGCGATATTCCAATTCAGTCCGGAGGCGTATCTGGGGTAGGTTGAAAAAGAGCGTAGGGGATAAGTTGAAAAAGATCCCCCTGTATATATATATATATATATATATATATATATATATATATATATATATATATATATATATATATATATATATATATATATATATATATATATATATATATATATATATATATATATATATATATATATATATATTAATATATTACTAAGGAGTTTAACATATTAAACATATTATTTTGAAATAACCTATTGTTTGTTTATAAATTAACATATATAGTAGGTACGAGGTAGCTTTAGCAGTCAATTTCAAAGCGCAGGGGTATTTATGAAGAAATTGCCAATTTGAATAAATCCGTGGTTTTCTGGGGGATGTAAATGTTTTCATAGTTAGCAGATTTAGAGGTACACGTCCCTCAGCGATGCAGCAGTTCACTACTTTGCATATATATTAAATTTTCACCAAACAATTATTTCAGTGCAAATGTAGTCTCCATTATTATCCATATGTGTTGGCTGGAAAACTGTCTTTATGGTGATGCAGATGACATGACAGAGTGTGGTTTTTGAAACGCCTCTGTGTTTCCCGCAGAAGTTGCAAATGTATCTCTGATAATATACCTACTTTGTGAACTAACACAATTATACTACAATGATTATGTAAATACATTGAAGTGTTTCTTATTTTAAATGACCATATTACGCGCTTTAAAGAATCTGCCCAAAAAAGGTTTTATTTTTGTTTACTGCAGTAAGATAGTTTGACCTAAACCTAAGCCTCATTTGCTACGATAGTAGCAGGATTTGGCAATAGAGGATAATATAGTCTCCCAAAGCGAGTAATATACGATTAGTGCTGCAGACGTGGTAACCTGACGTGGCAATTTCAATTTTATGTATTATCTACGTTTGTTGCATAGACTGGAATAACTAGAAAGGCTAGACTGGACACGATTCTGTCTACAGCTCTGTGTGCTCGCCGTATGCAGATAACTGCCTGCACAGGAAATTACAGTAAAGCGGGCAAAATTAAGCTCAGGCCTGTCTGGCCTCAGTGGCGGAACATATCAAATTAATAGACTGTGTAATGATACACATTTATACGTGAAAATGGTATTTATAAAGAAGTACAACTCTGCAGCATTATAACATAATCTATAGTGCAATCGAGTTGTAATAAGATATACTGACTAAAGGTACTTGACATCATCTGAATACATTAGACAATAAACACCTAGTTCATGTATCAATCGTAGAGTACAAACTATCGTGGTATTCAAAAACAGACGCAATAAAAGTACTATAGAAGAATAAAAATATCTAACGCTAAAACAACCCAAATGTATTTTTTGTCTAAGTGTAGAAAACATTAAAATATTTGATATTTTTTCTCTGTACATTTTTTAAAAACATTTATGAAATGCATTACATTTTCAAATACACGAGAAATAGTATAGTAAAACTAAAGTCCATACCATCAATATTGCGTGCACGTGATCAGTGACTGCACGAAGCAAAGACATGCGAATTACGTTTTGGCGCGTTTTGCATAGTTTATATATAAACTCTTATTTAACAACAGGTCACTGGAAAAATATATTGTATGGCCTTGAACTATGGCACGCCAGCATTGATGGTATGGACTTGATGGCCAAACCGAAACATAAAAAAGAGTTTTCTTCAACGCCAAATGGTTCATCACTGGCTTCAAAAGATCTGAAAATCTCAAGAAAACTTCATAAAATCAAAAGAGAAGGAATGATAATTGCTTTTGCTGACTGTCATTACTTTGACACATTGAACATTGAACTGCATTGCTTTGACTGCCATTTTTATGAAAATCAGTATTGGGTGCTGAGACAGAAAGGAGAAAAGTTATCTGCTTTGGCAGTCGTTCAAAGCTACCCCAAATTTTCCCAGGTGCGATTTTTTCACCAGCACTCTATAATATACCAAAACCATTCTGATATTACTGAATTACATTGAGGGATTAATGAATCGTATTTTACGCGTAGTTCCGCCTCTGACTGAATATCCATTTACAAAGTAAACTAGCAATAACAAACTGTTATTCATATCTAACAGACATATCGGTACTTAATATCAACGTGAACCTGTCTATTAGCACATTTTTACTGTTCTGGATAATGAGACTTTTTGCACTTGATAAACACCGAGTTTTATATGTTTCGCAACTGCCTCTAGTCTTATAATTACACTTTTAATTTGATTTCATATTTTACTACTTATTATATGGATACTTAACCTACTTGAATTATGGTTGGCTACTTTGTGGGTACAGAGTTTCATGTAATGAGCGTTTTCTGTCGCGTTTCGGTCATCGCTACTTTCAGCGTATCTGAAACTGTATTCAAAATGTGAAATACAGTACAATAATAATTTTGTGCCAAATTATTCAATGGATTACTCTAATTTAATGATATTCCGAACTTAACATGAATCAACCTGATGGAAAAGTGAGAGAAAATACGTAATAGAAATACGTAATAGAATAAAGAATACGTAATAGAAAGTGAATTTCCCAAAACGGCTATAATTGTATTATATTATAATTATAATTTTCGGTTTCTGTATTTTCAGGTAAGAGAAATTAATAATTTTAGGCATTTTTTAACCCATGTGTTAGAGATGAAATTCTAATAAAATATTTTTAACAAAAAAACAAAATCGTCTTAAAAAAAATCTATTCTAAAAACCTATCATTTCCTCCGAGTTTATCTTTCTTTTTGAATTTTGGGCCTCACCTGCCTGTGTCGTGCTTCGCTGTAATATTTTATGAACTAAGATCATCCGTGTCACCGGGAATTGTATTATAGCCGAGTCTTTTTCTCTTGCACATTGCATTTGGTACGTTCATGCTTTGATATGGTGTTGATGGAGAAATTACTTGTTGGA